>NW_026507677.1:0-17579 GCF_026875155.1 Cherax quadricarinatus
TTTATTAAAAATGTAATTTTTCCCACCTGTCTTTTTTTCTAGCAGAGCGATTGATACAATGTTATGGTCCTTGAAGGTGAGATTCTCCGACATGATCACTCCCAGGTCTTTGACGTTAGTTTTTCGCTCTATTGTGTGGCTGGAATTTGTTTTATACTCTCACGAAGTTTTAATTTCCTCATGTTTACCATATCGGAGTAATTGAAATTTCTCACGTTGAACTTCATATTGCTTTTTCTGCAGCCCCATTGAAAGATTTGGTTCATGGCCGCCTGAAGCCTTGCAGTGTCTGCAATGGAAGACACTGTCATGCAGATTCGGGTGTCATCTGCAAAGGAAGACACCGTGCTGTAGCTTACATCCTTGTCTATTTCAAAAATAAGGATGAGGAACCAACGAAAGCGACTGGGGTGTAGCTCAGTGGTAGAGCGCTTGCTTTGCATGTAAGAGGCCCCGGGTTCGATCCCCGGCACCTCCAAGGGTCACTTACGAGTGGTTGTGTTTTAAAGGACCCCAATGGAAATAAGTCACTGACTTTTTTGGGTTATCCTAGGTTCTCTACACATATGCTGCTATGTATGATAATCTATGTAACTGTATTTGTGTATACCTGAATAAACTTATTTTACTGTGCCTTGCGAAACAGAGCTTTTCACCGTAGCCCCCTTTCAGACTTGACTCTGTTAAACAACTACTCTTTGTGTTCTATTTGTGAGGCATTATGATCCATCTACCAACTTTTCCTGCTTTTCCTTTAGCACGCATTTTGTGTGCTATTACGCCAGGGTTTTACACTTGTCGAAAGTTTTTTGCAAAGTCTGTGTATATTACATCTGCATTCTTTTTGTCTTCTAGTGCATTTATTTATTTAATAATTTGAACATACATACAGAGGTACAAAAAAAAATACAGGTAAGAGCAGTATGCCAAAGCCACTTGTATGCATAGCATTACGGGACCTTGTCGTAGTGATCTAGTAGTTGGAACAGACAGGAGCGACCTGCTCTAAACCTATGTTGCCCGGGTTGTGAAATTGATGGGTATCTAGATGGATGGCGATCTTGCCTCTTAGAACCCTTTCAAAGATTTTTATGATATGGGATGTTAGCACTATCGGTCTGTTGTTCTTTGCTATTGCTTTACTGCCCCCTTTGTGGAGTGGGGCTATGTCTGTTGTTTTTAGTAACTGTGGGACGACCCCAGTGTCCATGCTCCCCCTCCATAGGATGTAAAACCCCCGTGATAGGGGCTTGCAGTTCTTGATGAAAAAAAGGGGTTCCATGAGTCTGGCCCTGGGCAGAGTGCATGGCATGTCATTTATCGCCTGTTCGAAGTCATTTGGCGTCAGGATAACATCAGATAGGCTTGTGTTTACCAAATTCTGGGGGCTCTTCATAAAAAATTAAATTTTGATCTTGACTCTTGAGTCTGGTAGCGGCTTGCTAAAAACTGAGTCATATTGGGACTTGAGTAGCTCACTCATTTCCTTGCTGTCATTTGGTAGGACCCATCTTGTTTAAGTAGGGGCCCAATACTGGGATGCTGTTCTCGACTTTGATTTGGCTAAGTAAAGAAATAAATTTGGGTTTCTTTCGATTTCATTTATGGCTTTTAGTTCTTCCCGCAATTCCTGACTCCTATAAGATTCCTTTAGCTTAAGTTCGATTGTTTGCTATTTCTCTGACCCGTGTCTCCCTACGCATTGCCCGATATAATGGCCTCTTTTAGCCGCTCTGTTATTTTTTTCCGTCGCCTGTAAAGGGAGCGCCTGTCTCTTTCTATTTTTCCCATCTGCCCCTTTTTTTTCCCTTGAAGTGGGGCGGGAACCATACATTTTTAAAAAGTAGTTTTTTTAAAAAGCTCAGGACAGGGAGAGAGAGGATTAGTAGTGCCCAAAAAAAGCCTGGACCAGGAGCAAAGTTTCGCCCCCTTTGAACCAAAAATAGGTGAGTACACACCCCACCCCCCAAAAAGGTTGTAAGAGGGTAAAAAACCAAGTGTGCTAGAAAATGAAAGGGACATATAAAAAGGGCAAAGGACCCAGGGGGAAAAAGGGAAAAAAATTTTGTAGACCCAGAAAGGGAATATGAAAGGGTAAGAAGGGAGGCCCAAATTTAAATATAAAAAATGAAATAGCAGTGAAAGCAAAAATCTGACCTGAAGGCTGTTGCCCGGGCCCACATCAGGAGGAAAATGACAGTCAACGCTAGGTAACGGGCTGGGGGAAGGGGGGTGGGGGATCACAAAAGGAGGGGGGGGGGGAATCACAAAAAACGCCCATAAAGGGTATGTGGGAAAACTAAACATGGGGATTAAAAAGAATTTTTCACGGGGAGACGGGGACCCCCAAAAAGAGGGGAAAGGTGGGGAAACCCCCCTTCAAGTTTTTGACAAAATACATACAACCGAGGAAGTGAAGGGGTTTGCTAAGCGAGTTAGTTTCCAAAAAGGGCCCGAGGGGAGGGGAAAAAAACTCCCATGGGCCCCTAAGACAGGGGCAGGGGTTTGCTATTTACATACTAACAAAAATTCTTAAAACCATCAATAAAAAAGGGGATACCAGGAGGGAAAGAAAAAAAAATTGTAGTCCCAATATTTAAAAAAGGAGATAGACATGAAACACTAAATCCCAGACCAGTGTCACTAAATTTGTATAGAAATGCAACCTCATGGAGAAGTCATCAAGAGAAAATGGGGGGAGCCCCTAAAAAGGGAAAATGGCTTTCAACGACGGGCCACCCACATTTTAAAGGGAGGGGAAAATTCTAGGGGGTCACAAACCTAGGGGAAAGTTCCATGACGGGGTTTAACAGCGAAAGACGAGAGAGAGGGGTGGGTATTTTGCATTTTCTTGGACTGTAAGAAGGCATATACACATTTCCCAACACAAGAGATTTAGTGTAAAAGCTGGGGCCCCGGGCAGGGATAACAGGGAAGGCACTGCAGTGGATCAGGGAAATTACCGTCGGAAAAAACCCCCCAGCGGGCCCTTGGTATTTGGGCGAGACATCTGAGTGGGTCCCCGTGAAAAAGCTTTTTCCCACGGGGGTCGTCCTGGGGACCGGTTGTTTCGGGTATTTGTGAATGATATAAAGGGGAAGGAACAGCCCCCAAAGTTTTCACTTTTTTTCCCAAAATAATGGAATTGTTTAAAATTCCCTTTGGAGGGGGAACCGGGGGGCAAAAAATACAAAGAGCCCTGGACGGGGCGGGCGGCCGGGTTCCCGGAGCTGGCCCCTGGAGCTCAACCCCCCCCCAAGTGCAAAGTCTTGAAGATTGGGGAAGGGGGCAAAAAGACTGAAAGATGGAGAAAAATTTTGGGGCTAGGGGATAAAACCCACCCTCAAGGAGAAGGACCTTGGGGCGTACATCAACCAAAAACGGGGCTGCAGTTTAGGGGCCCCTGGAAAATTAAGAACAGCATTCCTACATCTTAAAAAGGGAAAATGTTCGGGGCCCTTGTACTCTGTATACTTTGGGCCCATTTTGGGGAAATATCCCACACCTTTTTGGGAATCCACTTGTAGCCAAGCACATAAGGAAACAGAGAAAGTGCAAGGGTATGCAACAAACTAGTCCCAGCTAAGGGGTATGTCCAATGAGGAGAGGTTAAGAGAAATTGCCCTTACGACCCCGGGAAAGGGCCCTGAAGATAGGGGATAAAATTTAAAGGCATAAAAAAATACTGAGGGGAAAGGGGAAAAGGGGACGAGAGAGGATTTTCCAAAGAGAGGGGACACACCCAGCATGGGGCCACAGTTGGAAATTGAAAAACTCGATGAATCACGGGGATGTTTTTTATTTTTTTTAGTCCAGAGTTGTCAGGAAGTGGAATATTTGGGGAAGTGATGTAGTGAGGCGGGATCCATACATAGTTTTAAAGGGAGGAGGTAAAAAAAGGGTTTCAGGGGAGCAAAAAAAAGGGATTAGTAGCCCCACAAAGAAGGGGGGCCAGGTTGGGGTCTTGCCCCTGAAACCCCAAAAATATTTGATTTACCACACTAAATCACAAACACACCCACAATTGCCCGCACAAAAAAAACAAGTTTTTTTTCTTTCTGGGGGTGACCAAAAACAAAAAAAGGGGGGTTGCCAAAGAGCGGACAAGAAACCGGGGGGACGGGTTTAAAGAATTGGGAGGAAAGAGGGAGTGGCAGGCCATGAAAAGGAGGAAGAGGGGGGGAAGGGAAGCTAAAAGCACCCAGAAAAAATGGAGGGGGATAGCTGCAGAGACCGGGAAAAAATAGGATTACAAACGGTAGCAGCAAAAAGCAAAGATACAGGTTTAAAGAAGAGGAACAAAAAATGTAAAAGGCATTTAAAAAACCCTGAAACAGTAGAGGCATGACACCCAAGGGAACTTCTACATCATTTCACAGCGGGGACTAGGGAAACAAAGAGCTAAAATTTTTATGCAAAAACCCTTCGGGAAACCTGGGGGCCGGGGGAAAAGTTTGGGAGAAAACCCCGGGGAAACAAATGGGGGAAAGAAAAAAATTAAAGGAGCAAGTTATATCCCAAGGGGCCCTAAAGCAACAGAAGTGCCCGGGAAAAAGCTGGAAGGAAAAAGGGAAGACCATAAAGCAATGGACACCCGCAGAGGGGAGGCTGAAAAAAGGGACCCCTAAAATGGGGGACAAAAAATCGTTTCAGGGGATGTAAAGGGAAATGCATTTGGGAGGAAAAAAGGGGAGGTCAGTTTGAAAGGGAAATTAAAAAGCATGAAGAAAAGGAAAAAAAGAAAACTGAAAGTAAAATGAAAGAAATAGGGAGGATGACAAAAACCCCAAATTTTGGGACAAATATTCTGAAAACAGGGGGGTTTTTTCCAAGGGGAAAAAAAGGGCCCATTCAAAATGATTTTAAAGGCAAAATCAGCTCGAAATGGGAAAACCTGCAGGGGAAGGCATGACTAAGGGATAAATAAAAGGGTTTTGAAACCTCGATTGGAAAAATTACACAAGAAGGCAAAAAATTGAAAGAGGATTTAAAAAGGGATGAAAGGGGGAATGAGGGGCAAAGACGGAGGGACGGGAAAACCCGGGATTTTCCAGGATGAACCACCCACAGAAAGACCTCAACACGACAACCCCAATGCACCCCAAACAATCAAAACCCAAAACCACACACTTTACTCTCTCCCCCCACCCCCCCTCATCACAAACCCCAAACCCCCACAGCAACCCCTCATATTTCCCCCCGAGGCCCTCCCCTCCCCCAACCCAAACTTCCCCCAAAAAAATTTAAAGGGTTTTGGGTTTATACGAATGTAAGGGAAATTAAAAAAATAAATGTGAAGGGGTGCCATGAAAGAATCAAGGAGACGCCCCCAGACAAAAAAGCGTCACAAAAATTGAAACTCATGGCAAGGGGGGGGAGGGGGTTGAAAATGCCATTAAAAACTGTTTGGGGATTTGAGGAAAGGGAAAGGGTAAGGGCCAAAAAAAGATTACATGTAGTAAAAATTCAGTCAGGGGGACTTTAAGGAATTTAATTTCCCGTGATGTAAAAACCCACCACAGAATGCAGGGGGGCCAAGGAGAAAAATATAAAAAAGAGCAACGAGAAAAAGGGGGGGGTTGGAACACTAGCTGAGGGGGGCCAGAAGAGTCACAGGGGTATAGCAAAGTTAAAAAGTTAGGGGCAATTTCAATCACAAGGAAAAGGGATTGGGAAAACCTGGGCCACATGAGGGTCTCAAAAAAAGGGGAGACCCAAGATATGGATGGGGTACTGGAAAACCCTTCCCATAAACATGTTAGGGACCCTCCCAGAGAGAGGGGGGATGACCCCGCAAGGGATGGACCTAAATGTTCACCCTGAGTAGCTTGGACTTTGAGGACATCACACAGAAGGCCCCTTGGAGCTAGGATCATGGGGTTCTGAGCTTTGTTTCATGAGTTGAAAGTGAAAAAGGGGTAACAAGATTAGGATCGAAAAACCCCCAAAATAAAAAAGGGCACTACACAGACATGGGGGAACTTCCTGCAGGAGGCTCAGTGGGGAAAGAAATTGGTAGGAAAAACAGTAAACAAAATAAATTGACTACTTTAAAAACAAAATCAAAGGGGGGTTAGAGGAAATATTTTGTTTCCCAAAAGGCAACAGAAATAAGGGGAAAGGGACCAGAAGGGGGGCCTTTTGGGGTTTAAAACCCAAAAGGGAAGGGGGGGGGGAAAAAAAACCTAAGTGCATTGGGGAAAAAGGGAAAAATTTAACCAAAAGGGGAAAACCAAAGGGAACCCAGGAAAAATTAAAAAATTAAATGGGAAGGAGGCCCAGAAAGGGTATTCCCAAAAAAAGGGAAAGGGAAAGGGCCCTGCTAGGACAGCATGACGCCCTCCCCATTCAAAAAGTAAGCGGGACCCAAGGGGCTTTTTAAAGTACATCAGGAGGAGAAAAAACGTAAGGGCCCGGGTAATCAAATGGGGAAGGATGTTGAGGGGGTTTTACAAGAAACGCCCCAAGAAGTATGTGGGGGAGCTCAACATGAAAATTTTAAAAAAGTTTTTTACAGGGGGAAAACCCAAAGAAAGGACTCTGGGAGTTAAAAAACAGAGATACACTGAAAAGGGATATCCCACAAATTTTGGGATGAAATACAAAAAACCCGAGGAGGAGGTAAAAGAAGCTGCTAAGGGATTTTGATCCCTTCAAAAGGGGGGGGATGGGAAGTCATTGAAACGGGGAAATACCTGAGGTTTTTGGAAGAGGCAAATGTATTCCCCTTTTTTTTTTAAGAAAGGAGGCAAAAAAGGGGCCCGGGGGCCCAGGAGCGCTGAGCGGGGAAAGGGACAAACCAAAGCATGGGGAGACTCTGCCAGGGGGGGAAAATGCTCCAAGGGAACAAAAAACCCCTAAATGGGAGACACAGTGGGGGACAGAATTTGCGAGATAAATTTTTGTTTTACAGGTCCGGGAAGTGGGAAGGGGGAAACCTTGATAAAAGAAACAGGAAAAAAAATGATTAAAGGGAAATTTTTTCCAATAAAAAACAATAGGTGAAGGCACATGCCCCGGGTGAAAAATTTTTTGGGGAAAATTTGAGTGGTTTTCAAGGGGGACAGAAATGGCCACTAAAAACAATTTTCAAGGCGAATCAACTCAAAACCAGGATTTCGGGAGAAGGGGGAAATGACTGAGAGAAAAACCCAAAGGAAACCAGTGTGTCCCTCAATGGGAATATAAAAAAAGAGGAAAGAATGATACTGAAAGAGTACAAAAACAAAAGGAGGAACAAGGGGAAATGCCCAATGTTTGAGCAGAAGAACCCAGAAAAGGGGGTTTGGGAAGGGCAAACACACTCCCCCAGAAACCCCCTGCAAAAGGGGCCCCAACCACGAAAACCCCCAAGGAAAATGAAAAATCAAAACCCAAAACACACCCACATGATCCCCCCGTCCCCAATCCCCACCCAACCCAATCCCCTACAAAAACCTGCCCCACCCCCCACTGAAAACCCCCCCTTTGGGCCCCCTTGCCTGGGCTCCTGCCCCCCCCCCCCAAAATTTTCCCAGGACCACATTTTTTGGGAAAAGAAGTCGAAGTTTGGTACTTTAACGCAGGGGAATAAAAAAAAAAAATGGGGGAGTGGCATGAAAGAATCAAGGGAAAAAGCCCCTAACATAATAGCGTCACAGAAAAAAAAATCACTGAAAAATAACAAAGCAATCTTTCACCGGGGGACGTATAGTTTTAGAAAGCTTCAAAATGTAGCTTCTTCTTTCCCCAAAGCCCACAAATAAATAGTTTTTCCTTTTTTCCATTTTTAATTGCTAAGGGGAAAATCTTGGACCATTACTGATTTTCCCTACTATCAACTTCATTCAGTGCTAAGGGGTAAATGATTTGTGGTGCATGTCCCCAAGTTTCTCTAAAATTTCAAAAATTATTAAAAAGGGTTTTTCCCTTGGGTTTCCCAAAACCCAAAGAAAGCGGTTTTTTCCCCCTTTGTGGGGTTCTGTAAAAAATGTTTTTAAAAACAATCCTGAACAACCTCAAAGGTCGTTAGACCCCAAAATTTTTCCCAGTAAATAGGATTTAAAGTTAAGTGCCCTAGAATTACTACGTTATCGTGCCTTTTTCCCCAAACCCATTTTTCCCCCCCACAGTGCTTCCTTGGCCCCAATCCAATTTTGGGGGGACAGTATGTAAACCCCAAAAAATAAATTTTTTTGTGCCCCTCTGAAAATTCCCCAAAGACTCATTATGTGTTTTCGTTTTTATATCAGTTTTTTGAAAACAATTTAAATGATCTTGGGAAACAGAGTCCCACCCCCCCCCCCTTTTCTGGTACTTTGTTATTTTGGGATTATTATAATCTAGGGGTGAAAACCTGTAGGTTTTTAAAACAATGTGGGGGGGGGATGGAAGGTATTCAGGCTCAATTCGGGAACTGGAGCCAGACCCAAATTTCCCCTAGAAAAGAGCCCCCCCCCGGGCTTAAAGGGAACCTTGAGGATTTGTCAAACTTGGAACAGTTTAAAACTGTGAATGGGGGACATTCAGCAACATGCCCCCGTTTCCCTTCATATTAAACCAGGGTCTCAGTTATGGCAAAAACATCAATTTACCCTCACTTGCAACTAATGTCAATTCGTCCACTTTTTTCCCCGCACTGTGATTTCTTAGTATAATATTTGTTTAAAAAAACCCCCCTTTCTTTCCTGGGGAATTTTGTTCCCCCACTATCCCGGGTTATTGCCTTGTCACTAGTGCCACGGGGGTTTCCATTTAAGTCCCCAATTTAAAACCCCTCCCTCATTTCCCCTATAATGGTTTCCCAAAACACACCTATCGCTAAACTGAAAAACCCTTTGTTTTTCCAAAAAAACCCCTTTTTCAAATTTCTATTTTTTGGGGCCCTAACAGCTCCCCCCCACTGCATTGGTCAGGCCCCCCACCCCAAACCAAAAATAAGTGGCCCCCCCCTTGGAAAAAAAATTTTTTAAAAAGGGGGCCCCTTTTTAAATTTCCTTTTTTAAAAGGGGGTTTTTAAAAAAAAAACAAAATTTTTAACCCCAAAAAAAAAAAAAATTTTAAATTCCCCCTTTTTCCCCTTTTTTTTTTCCCCCCCAAAATTTTTTTCCCCCCCCCCAAATTTTTCCCCCCCAAAAGGGGGAAAAAAAACCCCCTTTTTTTAAAGGGTTTTTTGGGGAAAAAATTTTTCCCCGGGAAAAAAAAACCCCTTTTTTTTCCTTTTCCAAAAAACCCAAAAAAAAAAAAAACCCCCCCCAAAAAAAAAAATTTTTTACTTTCCGGGGGGGGAAATTTTTTTTTTTTTTAAAAAAGGGGGGGGTTTTTTTTTGGGGGGAAACCCCTTTTCCCTTTTTCCTTTTTTTTTTAAAAACCCCCAAAAACCCCAAAAAAAGGGGGGCCCCAAAAACCCTTTTCCCTTTTTTTTTTTTTGCCCCCCCCTTTTTTTTTTTTCTTTCCCTTGGGGCCCTTTTTCCCGGGCCCCCCTTTTCCCCCCCCAGGGGCCCCCCTTTTTTTTCCCCCTTTTTTTTTTGGGTTTTTTTCCCAATTTTAAAACCAAAAAATTTTTAAAAAACCCAAAAAAAATTTTAAAAAAAAACAAAAAAAACCCCGGGGCCCCCAAAAAAAAAGGGGGGGCAATTAAAAAAGGGAAAATTTTTTAAAAAAATTTTTTTAAAAATTTTTTTAAAAAAAAAAAAAAAAGGGGGAAAAAAAAAAAGGGGGGGGGGGAAAAAAAAATGGGGGGAAAAAAGGGGGGGAAAAATTTTAAAAAAGGGAAAAGGGGGGGGGGAAATTTTGGAAAAATTTTTTTTAAAAAAAAAGGGGGTTTTAAAAAAAAAGGGGGATCGGGAAAAAAGGGGGTTAAAAAGGGAAAAAGGGGGGGGTTGGGGGGGGCCCCCCCAAAAAAAGGGGCCCCTTTTTGGGAAAAAAAAAAAAAAAAAAACAAAAAAATTTTTTGGGGTTTTTGGAAAAAAAGGGGGGGGGGCCAAAAAAGGGGGGTTTTTTCCCCCTTTTTTTTTAAAAGGGGGCCCCCCCCTTTTTTGGTTTTTTTTTAAAAAAAATTTTTCCCCCCCCCGGGGGGGGGGGGGGGGGAAAAAAAAAAAAAAAATTTAATTTTTTTGGGGGTTATTTTTTTTTAAAAAAAATTTTTTTTTTTTTTTTTTTAAAAACCCCCCCTTTTCCCCTTTTTTTTTTTGGGGGGCCCCCTTTTTCCCCGGGGGTTTTTTTTTTTTTTTTAAAAAAAAATTAAAATTTCCCAAAAAGTTTTTTTTTCCCCCCCAGTTTCCCCGGGGTTCCCGCCTTTTTTAAAATTTTTTTTTTTGGGAGTGTTTGGGGTTTTTTTTTTTAAAAAAGGGGAAATTTTTTTCCCCCCCCCCCAAAATTTGGTTTGGGGGGCCCAAAAAACCTTTTCCCTTTTTAAATTTTTCCCGGTTTTTTTGGGGGTTTTGGGGGGGTTTTTTGGGGGGGGTCCGGGGTTTTTCCGGGAAATTTTTTTGGGTCAAGGGGAAAAAAAACCCCCCGCCCCCCCGGCCCAAAAAATTTTTTTTTCCTTTTAAACCCCGGGGAAAGAATTTTTTTTTTAAAAATTTTTTTGGGGGGGGGGGGTTTTTTTCCCTTTTTAAACCCCCTTTTTTTCCCCCTTTTTTCCTTTTTTTTTTTGGGGGGGCCCGGCCAACCCGGGGGAAAATTTTTTTGGGGGGGGGGAAATTTTTCCCAAAAATTAGGGGTTTAAAGGGGTTTGGGGGGGGCCCCCGGTTTATTTAAAAGGGGTTTCCCCAATTTTTAAAATTTGGGGCCCCTTTTTTTTCAACCTTTATGGAGTTTGGAACCCCCCGGGGGCCCCCACCGTTTTAAAAAAAAAAAGGGGGGGGAAACCCGTTTAATCCCGGGGGGTTTTTTTGGGTTTTTTAAATTTTTTTTTAAAAAAAAAAACCCCGGGTAAAACCCCGGGGAAGGGTTTTTTGGGGGGGTTTTTTAATTTTTTAAAAAGGGGGGGAAAAAAAGGGGGGGGAAAAAAAGGGGGGGAAAATTGGGGGGGCAAAAGGGTTAATCCCTTTTTTTTTTTTTTAAAAAAAAAAAGGGGGGTCCAAAGGGGGGGGGCCCCTTGGGGGGTTTCCGGGCCCCTTTTTTTTTCCCCCCCAAAAAAAAAAAAAAAAATTTTAAAAGGGAAACCCCCCCTTTTTTTGGGGGGGGGCCCGGGGGGAGGGAAAGGGGGGAAAATTGGGAACCCAAAAAAGGAAAAAAAACCCGGTTAAAAGGGGAAAAAAAATTTTTCCCAAAAAAAGAAAAAAGGAAAAAAAATTTTGGGGTTTCCCTTGGGGGGGCCCCGGGGGGTCCCCAAAAAAAAAATTTTAAAAATTTTCCCCCCCCCCCGGGGGGGGGGAAAAATTTTTTTCCCCCAAAAACCCCCTTTTTCCCCCCCCCCCCAAAAAAATTTTTTCCCAAAGGGGGGGGTTTTTTAAAACCCCCCCCCGGGGGGGGGGGCCCCTTTCCCAACCCCCCCCCCCCCCTTGCCTTCCCCCCCCCCCCCCGGGGAAATTTGGGGGTTTTTTTCCCCCCCAAAAAAAACCCCCCCCCCCCCCCCACCCCCGGGCCCCCGGAACCCCCCCCCCCCCCCCCAAAACCCCCCCCCCAAATTTTTTGGGGGGGTTTTTTTTTTTTGGGGGGGGGCCCCCCCCCCCCCCCCCGGGGGCCCCCCCCCGGGGGGGTTTTGGGGGGGGGGGCCCCCGGGGCCCCAAAAAATTAAAAAGCCCCGGGGGGGGGCCCCAAACCCCCCCAAAAAAGGGGGGGAAAGGGCCCCCCAAAAAAAAAAGGGGCCCCCCCAAAAAAGGGCCCCAAAAAAATTTTTGGCCAAAAGGGGGGGGCCCCCCCCCCCGGGGGGTTTTTTGGGGGGGCCCCTTTTTTTTTTTTTGGGCCCCCCCCCCCCCCCCCCCGGGGGGGGGGGAAAAAAGGGGGGGGGGGCCCCCCGGCCCCCCCAAAAAACCCCTTTAAAAACCCCCCCCCCCGGGGGGGGGGGGAAAAAAAAACCCCCGGGGGGGTTTTTCCCCCCCCCCCCCCTTTTTTTTAAAAAAAAACCCCCCCCCCCCCCGGGGGGGGGGTTTTTTTTTTCCCCCCCCCCCCCCCCCAAAACCCCCCCCCCGGAAAGGGGGGGCCCTTAAAAAAAAAAAACCCCCCCTTTTTTTTTTTTTTTTTAAATTTTAAACTTTTAAAATTTAAAAAAAAAAATTTTTTTTTTTTTTTTTTGGGGGGGAAAAAAAATTTTTTTTTTTAAAAAAACCCCCTTTTAAAGGGAAAAAAAATTTTTAAAAAAAATTTTTTTTTAAAAAATTTTAAAAAAAATTTTCCCCTTTTTTTTTTTAAAAAAAAAAAGGGGAAAATTTTTTTTCCGAAAGGGGCAGTTTTTTTTTTTTTTTCCCCAAAAATTTTAAATTTTAAACCTTTTTTTTAAATTTTAAAAAAATTTTTTTTTAAAAATTTTTGGGGGGGGGGGGAAAAAAAAGGGGTTTTTTTTAAGGTTTTTTTTTTGGGAAAAAATTTAAAAAAAATTTTTTTTTTTTTTTTTTTGGCCAAAAAAGAAATTTTTTTTTTTTTTTTTAAAAAATTTAAATTTTGGGTTTTTTTTTTTTTTTTTTTAATTCCAATCAAAATTTTTTAAAAAACCCCAAAAAAAATTTTTAAAAGGGGCCCTTTTTTTTTTTTTAAAAATTTTTTTTTTTTTTTTTCCTTTTATTTTTTAAATTTAAAAAAAAAAAACCTGAAAAACCCAAAAAAAATTTTTTTTTAAAAATTTTTTTTAAAAAAAAAAAAAATTTCCCCTTGGGGAAAAAAAAAATTTTTTAAATTTTTTTTTTTTTTTTTTCCCCCAAAAATTTAAAAATTCCCCTTTTTTTTCCCCCCCAAAAAGGGGGAAAAAAAAAAGAAAAATTTTTTTTTTATTTTAAAAAAAAAATTTTTTTTTTTTTTTTTTTGGGAAAAATTTTTCCCCCCTTTTTAAAAAAATTTTTTTTTTTTTTTTAGGGGCCCCCCCCAAAAAAAAATTTTTTTTTTTTTTTTTGGGGGGAAAAAAAAAAAAGGAAAATAACCCAAAAAAAAATTTAAAAAAAATTTTTAAAAAAAAAAATTTTTTTTTTAAAAATTTTTTGAATTTTTTTCCCCCCTTTTTTTAAAAAATTTTTAAACCCTTTTATTTTCCCCCCCTTTTTGGGGGGGGGGGGGGGGGGGGGAAATTTTTTTTTTTAAAAAACCCCCAAAAATTTTTTTTTTGGCCCAAAATTTTTTTTCCCCCCCCCCCGGGGGGCCCTTTTCCCTTTAAAAAACCCCGGAAAAAAATTTTACCTTTTTTTGGGGGGGGGAAAAAATTTTTAAAAAAAAAAAAAAATTTTTCCCCCAAAAAATTTTTTCCCCAAAAAAAAATTTTTTTTTTAAAAAAAAAAACCCCCGGGGGGGGGGAAATTGGGGTTTTTAAAAACCCCCAAAAATTTTTTTTTTTTTTAAAAAAAAAAAAAAAAAATTTTTTTTTAAAAAAAAAATTTTTTTTTTTTTTTTTTAAATTTTTTTCCCCCCCAAAAAAAAAAAAAAAAATTTTTTTCCCCAAAAAAAAAAAAAAAATTTTTAAAAAAAAAATTCCCCCAAAAAAAAATTTTAAAAAAAAATTCCCCCCAAAAAAAACCAAAAGGAAAAAGGGGGGAAAAAAAAAAAAAAAAAAAATTTTTTAAAAAAAAAGATTTTTGTATTTAAAAAAAAATTTTTTAACCCAAAAACAATTAAAAATTTTTTAAAAAGAAAGGGGGGGTTTTTTTTTTAAAAAAAAATTTTTTAAAAAAAAAGGGGTTTTTTTTTAAAATTTTTTAAAATTTTTTTTCCCCCCCCTTTTTTTTTAAAAAAATTTTTAAAAAAAACCCCCGGGGGGGTGAAAAAAAAAATTTTTTTTCCTTTTTTTAAAAAAAAAGGGGGGGGGGGTTTTTTAAAAATTTTTTAAAATTTTTTTTTTTTCCCCCAAATTTTTTTTTTTAAAAAAAAATTTTTTTTTTTTTAAAAATTTTTTTTAAAAAAAACCAAAATTTTCTTAAAATTTTTAAAAAAATTTTTAAAAAAATTTTTTTTTAAAACAAAAAAAAAAAGGGGGTTTTTTTTTTTGGGTTTTTTAAAAAAAAAAGAAATTTTTTTTAAAAAAATTTTTTAAACTTTCCCTTTCCAAATTTTTTAAAAAAAAATTTTAATTTCAAATTTTTGGGGGGGAAAAAAACCCCCCCCCCCCCGGGGGCCCCCCCCGGGTTTTCCCCCTTTTTTTAAAAAAGGGGGGGGGGGGGAAAAAAACCCCCCCCCAAAAAAAAAAAAATTTTTTTTTTTTTTTTTTTCCCCCCCCCCCCCCAAAAAATTTAAAAAAAAAAAATTTTTTTTTTTAAAAAAAAAGTTTTCCCCGCCCCAATTTTTTTTTTCCCCCTTTTTAAAACCCTTTTAAAAAAATTTTGGGGGCAAAAGGCGGTTTGAGAGTTTTAAAAAATGTAGTGGCATACACAGTGTGATAAGGCATGGTGAGGCTGCCATTTTCAGAAAAAAAATGTAGCTGAAAAATTCTAAGTGAATTCAAGGAGTACAGTGGACCCCCGGTTTTTAACGATGTTTTTTCACTCCAAAAGGGTATGTTCAGGTGCCAGTACTGACCGAATTTGTTCCCATAAGAAATATTGTGAAGTAGATTAGTCCATTTCAGACCCCCAAACATACACGTACAAATGCACTTACATAATTGGTCGCATTCAGAGGTAATCGTTATGCGGGAGTCCACTGTACGTAAAGACTAAACAATTCAAACCACAAGTGTTCAATTGTGATGAAACAGGACTCTTTGGAAGAAAATGCCAAGGAAACGACCTACATTACTCAGGAGGAAAGATTTGTGGAGAAACATCACCCTGACAAAGCTGTTGCAAACCGTGTCGGCAACATGTACAATGACAAAGTCTTGACCCATTTTAGGGAAATTTTAGAGATGCCAGAAACAGAGCTCCTGGCCAAGTTTTTAGTGCCACAGGTGTGCACGGTTCTCAAGCTGGTCCTAGCGACAGTAAAAACGAAGAAGGGAAGAAAACTCCCAGAAAAGGACTTAAATACCTGAAATCTTTATGGATGGGGATTCTCCTTCAAACAGTAATTAATCCACCTTCCCTCCCCTCCTCCAGTCTTTCCATACACTAAGAAGAATCACCAATACATTTAAGTGTTATGCTGTTAATGTTTCGTTCTTCATGTCTCATTGTTTTCTGTGTATCTACATCTATATTTTCATGTAAAAAAATATTTGTTTTAATACTTCGGGGTGTCTGGAACGCATTAATTGTAATTTATATTATTTCTTCTGGGGAAAATGGTTTCGCAAATTGTCAATTTCGATAATAGGTCCCCCTCTTTGGAATGGATTAATTACGAAAAACGAGGGACCACTGTATTTACAAAGAACATGAACAGCAAGTTCAAACAGAAATATACATACACATACAAGCACTGTAATTTCTGAAATTCAGTAAGAATAGGGGACTTCATGCCATAAAAGGCATGAAGTACAGTTATGTATTTCTTTTTTTTTTTTTTTTGGTAAATTCAACAACTAAAATCCTACACAGCTTAATAGACTAACTGGTTTGTTCTGATATCATTTCCATCATCCTACAGTATCACATAAATTGGTTGTACAGTAGTAAAAATTCCTGGGAAAACAATATAAAATGCTAATAATAAAGATATAAGCAGTATTTATATTAATTCATAAAGTAATTTTTGGTCAAAGCCATTTACAATAGTTCAAAAATACACATCATTCATGATTGGAAAGTAACTAATAAAGTTTTCCACAAAAATTAATAACAATAACCTCAAACTTTTAATTTACAAAATTTTAACAAAGCCATTTTCTTTGAAAAAGTGTCATTACTAGATTTTCCATGATGAAATAATAATTTTTATCTTACTATTTAAAGCAAATAGTTAATCTACACTGATCTTTTCATCAAATTTTCAATAAAATTCCAAAATCAAGAAATTTTACATTAAATTCCACAATGATGCATTAAGCATTATACAGTGACTTAAAAATCCATTATATTATTTGGAAAGAGATAAAAATGAGATCATTTAAAGCATTTGAACTTCCATCAATATTAACTAACTTAGCCAGTTCACTCTTGCCAGAATCATTCTTCTCTTCAGCATTTCCCCATCCCTAAATCCCCACCATCACATCCTTCCACCTGTTGTTTCTTTCTTTCTCTCCCGAAAAACAGTGATACATTACCAAAAGTATACAAGCTGCATAAAACTTAAAATATCCAAAAGCAAAATGAAAAATGTTTTTTTTTTTCACACACAAAACACAAAGAGAGGAGTGACAAATGTACCATGAATAATTATGTTTATTTGAACATCCTCTATACCCACTTTCTTTGGACGAATTATTCCTATAATTCCTATTAATGTTTTTTGCCATTAAATGAAACTCAATGAAAAAATTTGCTCTCATCTTTAATATCAATCATTAGTAAAAATTAGTATGTAAAATACTGAGAAAAGCAAGGTTATACGGGGAAAAAATTTCTAAATAACATACTAACAGTTTATGTGAGGCTATAAAACAGGTTAGGTAAAATTTTTTACTAGTTAAAAACCTAATTCTTAAGTTAAACAAGCAAAAAGCTTTTCACACACACATTAAAATTTAGTACTACAGTTAAGCCCAATATATTTTTATATATTAATTTCAATAAATGAACACATTATGACAAGAGTACAGGTACAGACATTGCATTCACAGAACAGTACACAACATACGGGAATAAGGTACATTATTAAGCCGTGTCTTCAAAGCTTCCTCATTGTAATTTATATGGGAATAATTATTTTCTTTAGCTTTTTTTAATGATCTGCCAATGTAAAGCAGCTAAATGATATTGTTTACAGTGAAACATGTAACCTCCAGTTATGTTGGAACTGAAATCCTGCTAGATACCCCAAAAGAAGTATTAATATTTCATGGAAGTGTAGACCTTTCCAACTTACAACAGATTTTCTTTTAAAGTTTTTTCCCTGCTTTAAAAACATCCCTAAAGTTTATGTAACAGGTCTTGATACACTACAAAAAAAAAACCTCTGTCAGTGAAAACTGACCAAAGATCTATTAAGGAGTGAATTTCTTTTTTAATTCCCCCCGAAACAAAAGTAATTAACACAAAAACTTGTTTCAAGGAGTTTCCTTTTTCTTATTCTCTTAGGTTTTAATTACACTACTTTTTACTTGAAAACTCATTCTGCCAAAGGGACTATGTAATCTCCTGAAGCCCTAACTGAAGAATTAATTAGCATTATTAGTTAGGAAAACAAGCTGGAGGTGATTCAAATTAACAAGAGGGCCACAGAAGATCAATCAAGGTTTTGAGTTTAAATTAAAACAGAACAATTAATAAAAAAAAAATGTGCACTTCCTTATGACTGCAAGAGATACATGTCACTAGAAGGTTGTGGATCAAAATTTTTCAGGGACAGAACCAATATTTGAAAGGAAACCATGAGTATGCTGCCAGGCTCTTCTAAACAGGGCAAAATTAAAAAAT
>NW_026507678.1:0-10000 GCF_026875155.1 Cherax quadricarinatus
CTGATTTCTTTATTTTCCTGATTCTCTGTTTCTGTATTTTTCCTTTTCCCTAGTACACCATTTTTGCCCCCCACCCCTTTTTTGGGTGAACCAAGGACTCGTTCTGTTCTTCCCATTATTTCTGTTTCCCTTGGAACAAACCTCTCCTCTGCCTCCTTGCATTTTGTTGCTACATAGTCCATCATTTCTTGTACTGGTTTTCCTGTCAGTTCCCTCTCCCACTGAATGTCTTGAAGGAAGTTCCTCATGCCTGAGTAGTTCCCCCTTTTGTATTTTGGGTTTTTCCCAGCCAATTCCTGCTACTCTCTCCACTTGGAGCTCAACTATGTAGTCGAAGCACAGAACCACATGATCACTAGCTCCCAGGGGCCTTTCATACATGATACCCTCGATGTCCGAACTACTCATGGTGAATACAAGGTCCGCCTTTGCTGGTTCATCCTCTCCTCTCTCTCTGGTAGTGTCTCTAACATTTTGATGCATGAGGTTTCCCAGTACCACATCCATCATCTTGGCTCTCCATTTCGGGACCCCCATGGGGCTCCAGGTTTTCCCAGTAAATCTCCTTGTGATTGAAATAAACCCATAACTAGTAACTTTGCTCCCCCCATGTGTGTTCTCCTGGTCACCTCGGCTAGTTGGCGATCATTGCTCTTTTGCTCTCATCGTATTCTTCTCTTGGCCTCCTGCAGTTCTGTGGTGGGTTGTACATTACTGCAATTATCACCTTATGTCCCTCAGACTGGATTGTTCCTACTAAGTAGTCCCTTTCGCCCGTGCATCCATTCCTTCCTTTTTCTCAAAATCCCACGGGTTTTTAAAGAGCATGCAACTCCTCCTCCCCTCTCCTCCCCCCTGTCTTTCCTGAAGATTTGGTATCCGGATGGAAAGATTGAATCTTTTAT
Source organism: Cherax quadricarinatus (assembly GCF_026875155.1). Taxonomy (NCBI): domain Eukaryota; kingdom Metazoa; phylum Arthropoda; class Malacostraca; order Decapoda; family Parastacidae; genus Cherax; species Cherax quadricarinatus. The sequence goes on from NW_026507678.1 coordinate 906, forward strand.
TATTCTGGTGAGTTTTGTTTCTGTGAGTGCTATTATGTCTGGGGATGTCTCTTTGATTCTTCGTGCCTCCTCATACTTGTTTGTTTTTCCGATCTGCATTTGTATACCACACCTTCAACTTCTTTTCTAAGACAGTGGTCTGGGAGGTATATTGGGGTTGGGGAGTGGGAGACTGGAAAGGGAAAACTATGGATTGTTGCTGTGGGGATGGAGTTTGTAATGAGGGGGTGGGGGCATTAGATGGGGCATGGTGTGTTTGATTTAGAGTGTTTGGTTTTGCACTGGGGTTGACCTGGTTGGGAGGCTTCTATAGGAAGTTGTGAGGGAGGCTGTATTTGATCATCTTCCGGGGTCTGGATCTCCTGTATGTCTTCTCCATGCCCTATCTTTCCTCCTTTAGCCTTTGTACCATCTCTCTCATTTCTGCCTTTCTTCTTGTGTTCTGTCGCAGTCGAGTTTACACCTTCCTGTATGCCGGCATGCCCCTTAATCGTGCATTTCTCCTGCAAGACCCTGGTCCGAGTCGCTTCTGCCTTGTAGGTCACTTCACTGGCCGGGTTTTTTTTTTACAAACCCCCCCAATTCTCCGAAAATTTTCCAGCTGGGTCATGTCATCTTCTCCTATTTCTTTCATGATGCTTTAAATTACTTTTTTCCCTTGTTTTCTTGCTTCATATGTTTCACCTTCAACTTCCTGGGGCCCATACACAAAGACTGACCTCACCCTTTCATTCTCCCTCTGCATATCCATGTGGGACCCCTCATTTAATTTGGTTTCCTCCACTGCAGCTTTCCTTTCTTCAGTTTCACTGGCTAATGTACTTGGCTCAGTGGCCTGTCATTTCCCTTCTTGGCTTTCCTTGGGCTCTGTTGTTTTCTGTTAGGGGCCCCCACCCTAAAGCTTAGCTTTTTCATTTACTCAGTCTCCTCTGATAGAGCTTCTCCATGCAGTTGTGCCCCTTCTTTCCCTACAGTCCCCTTATTTGTGGCTGAGGTACATCTCTGTTGTCAATCCCAAAATGTTCTTTAGTTCTTTAGGCTGTTTCAGATTTTTTAGTTCCTCTTCTAAACTCTGTAAACCTAGCCTCTGCTGCTTTGACATGCAGCTCCTAGTTCCGCTTTCTATATCTGTCCCCTTTCTATTCTCATGCTAAGTTCCCTTTTAGTTTCTTTTCCCATTCATGATCTCTTTTTATGAGCTCTGCTGCCAATCTTCCTTTGCAGCTTCCTCCTCCTGTCCCTTGGTTTTTCTTGTTGCTCTCTGACAAACCCCTTTTAGTTTTATCCTGATTGCCTCAGAGTGGGAAACCTATTAGTTCTGTAGTTAGGAGTAGTGTATGTGTCAGAGTGTGGGGGGGGGGTAGTGAAGGAACTGTGGCTATGTGGGAGAGGGGTGGGGAGGGGTTGGGGAGGGGGAGGGGGGAACGAGGGAGGGGAGGTATCAGGGAAAAAAGTGAGATGTCGGTGGTGAGGGGGAGTGTGTGTGTGTGTGTGTGTTTTGTGTGTGTGTGTGTGTGTGTGTGTGTGTGTGTGTGTGTGTGTTTTGTAATTTCGTGTGGAATTATGTGTGGGTTTATTATGTACTGAAAGGTAGGTGGCTTGTGCGTTGAAAGCAGTCTCCAGTGGTCCCTTTTCTGCCCACAACTTCTTTGACCTGACCCCCAACCTCCTGGGGCTTGACCGGCACGTACTTACAGTGTGTGTGTGTGTGTGTGTGTGTGTGTGTGTTGTGTGTGTTTGTGTGTGTGTGTGTGTGTGTGTGTGTGTGTGTGTGTGTATGTGTGTGTGTTGTAAGTGTGTGTGTTATGTGTGCTGTGTGTTGTTTGTGTATGTGTGTGTGTATATATGTGTGTGTGTATGTATGTGAGTGTGTGTGTTGTGTGTGTTGTGGTGTGGTGTGTGTGTGTGTGCTTGTGTAATGTGTGTGTGTATATATGTGGTGTGGGTGTGTATATGTGTGTGTGTGTGGTGGTGTGTGTGTGTGTATGTTGTGTGTATGTGTGTGTGTGTGTGTATTGTTGTATGAGGAGGTATGCAGGAGATACTGTTAATACATACCAGTATTCTGGTTATAAAAAGCGATAAATGCTACTAGGGTCTAAAGCTCAATTAAGTGTCTGCCCATGTTGTGTGTGTGTGAGGAGGGATTGTTAGGGGGATAGAACCGTTATACTCTTCTGACTGTCTTTCCTAGAAAATGCTACACCTTCGCTTATTGTCCTTTCTGGATTTAAGTATCAATTAATTGCTGTTTATTATCCTATTCCTTGTTTCACGTTAAGAGAGGACTTTCCATAGCTACCTAAGTGTATCTTACACTAATAACTACTGTAATAGCTTGCAGGAGTGAGTGGACCAGTATCTAACATGATGCAAGCCAGCCAAAGCCACGCCTGCGACATACAAACCACAATATAGGTGATACTTGCGCTGGCAACGGGTCGTTGCCAAGTTGCCAGATGCTGATGACGTAGTCGTCGTACGTAGCCTAATCCAATTTTGGAAGATCCCTTCATCCGTGAGATTATAACCACATGTGCTCATACATCCCTCGTTCATCACGCATTTCACTTTTCAATTATGATAGTATACACTTCACATTATATAAACTTACACATTAAATGTATAAATGGCCACACAACTTGTCGTGACCTCACTGGCTTCAGCTACCGCTGCCTAGTAGACGCAAAACGTTTGATATTTTTTGGATAATGGATAATTTCATTGCTTCTCACACGACTTTTATTCTAACTAATAACTTTAGTTGTCACTCGTATTATTGCTCACTGACGATGTCACTACCACTGATTACTGTTTAGCAGTCACTGCACCCTTGTGTGTGTGGTACTCACCTAGTTGAGGTTTGGCGGGGGTCGAGTCCGAGCTCCCTGGCCCCGTGCCTCTTCCACTGATCGCTACTAGGTCACTCGCTCCCTGAGCCGTGACTTTATCATACCTGCTTAAAGCTATGTATGGAACCTGCCTCCACTACATCGCTTCCCAAACTATTCACTACTGAACTACTCTGTTGCCTGAAAGAAATACTTCCTAAACATCCCTGTGATTCATCTGTGTCTTCAGCTTCAACTGTGTCGCCCTTGTTACTGTGTGTGTGTGTGTGTGTGTGTGGTGTACTCACCTATTTGTACCCACCTATTTGTGGTTTGGCAGGGGTCGAGTCTTAGCTCCTGGCCCCGCCTCTTCACCGTTGCTACTGTGCCGCTCCCCCCCCACCCTCTCTCCCCTCCGCATCCATGAGCTTTATCAAACATCGTCTTAAAACTGTGGGTATGGTCCTGCTCCACTGACGTCATTTTCTAGGCTATTCCACCTGCCTTACAACTCTATGACTGAAGACATACTCCTACTATCTCTCTGACCATTTTGTCTTCAACTTCCAATTGGTGGCCTCTTGTTCTGTGTCCCCTCCCTGGAACATCCTGTCCTTGTCCACCTTGTTCTATTCCACGAAGTATTTTATATGTCGTTATCATGTCTCCCCTGACCCTCCTGTCCTCCAGTGTCGTCAGGCCGATTTCCCCTTAATCTTTTTTCATAGGAACATTCTCCCTTAGCACTGGAACTAACCTTGTCGCAAACCTTTTGTACTTCTCTAGTTTCTTGACGTGCTTATCAAGTGCGGGGTTCCAAAACAGTGCTGGCATACTCCAGTATGGCCTGACATCACGTGTACAGTGTCTGAATGATTCCTACTAAGGTATCGGAATGCTGTCTCAGGTTGCCAGGCGCCCATAATGCTGCAGCAGTTATCTGATTGTGTGTGCTTCCGGAGACATGCTCGTGTTTATACTCACACCCCATAGATCTTCTCCTTGAGTGAGGTTTTTGCAGTCCTTTGGCACCTAGCCTATACTCTGTCTGTGGTGATTCTGTGCCCTTCCCTATCTTCCCCCCCCAAATGACTTTGCATTTGGCAGGATAAATTCGAGAAGCCATTTTGCTGGACCAGGTGTCCAGTCTGTCCAGTCTCCTTGAAGTCCTGCCTTGGTCGCTCATCAGATTTAATTCTCCCATTAACTTCACATCATCTGCAAACGAGGGACACTTCTGAGTCTAAACCCTTCCATCATGGCGTTCACATATACCAAAAATAGCACTAGTCCTAGACACGACCCTGTGGGACCCCGCTCGTCACAGGTTGCCCACAGTGATACATCATTACGTACCATGACTCGTTGTTTGCCTCCCTGCCAGTATTCTCTGCAGTGTGTGTGTGTGTGTGTGTGTGTGTGTGTGTGTGTGTGTGTGTTGTGTGTGTGTGTGTGTGTGTTGTGTGTGGTGTGTGTGTGTGTGGCGTGTGTGTGTGTGTGTGGTGTGTGTGGTGAGTGTGTGTGTGTGTGTGTGTGTGTGTGGTGTGTGTGAGTGTGTGTGGTGTGTGTGTGTGTGTGAGTGTGGTGTATCGTTGTGCGTGTTCCAGTAACTGTCCATTATTACACAGTGATATATCAATGCCTTCTTATCACATTAATAACAATGTAGGTCAGACACAATTTATAGTCTTAGATTTCTTTGATGTCGCAGTTCCCCTGCGAGAGAGAGAGAGAGAGAGAGAGAGAGAAGAGAGAGAGAGAGAGTAGAGAGTGTGAGGGAGGGAGGGATGGAGGAAGGGAGGGAGGAGAGAGAGGAGAGAGAGAGCGAGAGAGAGAGAGAGAGAGAGAGAGAGAGAGAGAGAGAGAGAGAGAGAGAGAGAGAGAGAGAGAGAGAGAGAGAGAGAGAGAGAGAGAGAGAGAGAGAGAGAGATTTCTTTATTGCTTTATTCTTGCTATCCGTTTTCCTGCACCAGTGTGGAAGTGCAATCATCTCTATTGAAACCATGCCACAGATTCCCCTTCTCTTTGTCCCATAATCACCTTTGTGGCCTGGAGACACAAGGTTCACTCTCGAGTTTCTGCTACTCATCGGGATAATGACGTGACCTCTCCTGAGGAAGCCACAGTGGTCTGGGGCCGTTCTGAGCAACGTCATCCGCACGTATCGTTTAAAAGACGGAGGGAGAACTTTCCATAGTCTTGGCTGATGTTTTGTTCCCTTTCCCAAGATCCGGAAATTTATTTTCTGAGCTCTTTTTTTTCCTGAGCAGACTAGAGTGAGGGTTTTTCTGTTGTGTATGTGCGTGTGTGGTGTGTGTGTGTGTGTGTGTGGGTAAAAGAGAGAGAGAGAGAGGGAGAGAGATCATCGCCCCCCGCCTCCAGCTTCCAGACCAGATTTTCTAAACCATGATGAAAGTATTACTGAATAGGGTCCTATTAAAACAAACAGTTAAGTACATAAGTTTACATTAAACGTAAGTAGAACTTGTAAGATTTTATCTGCCATCTAATGTATTTCATAGTTACTGCTCTCACTTTAATTACAGAAAGTACGAAAAGATTAAAAATTGTAACGAGTTTTATTCTCCATGAATATTTAAGCAGTTTCTAATTAAAAAAATTGAGGGATACTTAATTAAACAATTACAATGATATAATAATGAAAATTTGATATCAAGCAAGTTATAAAACGAAGGTAATGTAGCCAGACAGTGAGATGCCTGGAAATGCTTTTGCACCTTGTAGTTGCCACTTTACTTCAAACGGCTGTATAATTTGTTTATAGAATTTCTTCAAACTTTGTTCTGAGTTCACTATAAAGAATCGTAGCAGTGCAGGAACTTCTTTTACACGTGATTTATAAGTTTACTAACTTGATAAAAGTATGTGCATTCTTACTCTAAAAGAAAAATGGCCTTTTTTATATGCATTTTGGCAGAGAATAACTCTCCCTTTGCTTCTTCATCAAAGTCACTTGTTAAAGCGCTGAGTGTGAACAGTTGAATTGTGGTCCCTTGTTTACCTGTGGTACAGTGGTTTAGAGGTGAAGATACTGGAGGCGGTAATCTTAGGGACGAACCATGATGTCGAGGCTTGCGTCACTCTGCTGAATGGTAAATAAACACGTTTTCCGTATGCCGTTTGTTTGTTGTGTGTTTATGTCTGTGTGTGTGTGTGTATATGTATGTACTCATTTGTGTTTACAGGGGTCGAACTCAGCTCCTGGCCCCCGCCTCTTCACTGACCGCTACTGGTCCTCCCTTTCCCTTGCTCCACGAGCTTATATCATACCTCGTCTTAAAAACCATGTATGGTTCCAGCCTCTACTACATCACTTGCCAGACTATCCACCTCCTAACAATTCTGTGGCTGAAGAAATGCTTCCTAACATCCCTTTGTCTCATCTGAATCTTTAACTCCATATTGTGACCCCTTGAGTTTCTGTGTCCCCATCTCATGAACATCTTGTCTCTGTCCACCTCATCTATTCCCACAGTATTTGTATGTCGTTATCATGTCTCCCCTGATTCCTCCTGTCCTCCATGTCGTCAGGCCGATTTCCCTAACTGTTCTTCGTAGGACATTCCTCCTTAGCTCTTGAAACAAGCCTTGTTGCAAACCTTTGCAGTTTCTCTAATTTCTTGACGTGCTTAACCACTGTGGGTTCCAAAGTGGTTCTGCATTCTCTAGTATGAGCTAACGTACACAGAGTATAGAGTCTTGAACGATTCCTTACTGAGGTATCGGAACGCTACTCTCAGGTTTGTCAGGCGACCAATATGCCACAACAGTTATCTGGTTAAGGTGGCTTCCGGAGACGTGCTCGGTATTATACTCACTCCCTAGATTTTCTTCTTGAGTGAGTTTGCACTCTTTGGCCACTCTAGCCTATACATTGTATGCGGTCTTCTTTTCCCTTCCCCGATCTTCATGACTTTGCATATTGGAGTGGTTTAAATTTCTAGAGCCCAGTTTCTGGACACTCGCGTCCAAGCCTGGCCAGGTCTCTTTGTAGACCTGTCTGATCACGCATCTAATCTTAATTCTCCTCATTAACTTCACATCATCCGCAAACAGGGACACTTCTGATCTAGCCCATCGTGTGTGTGTGTGTCCTTGTCTGTGTGCGCTCGCCTATCTGTACCCCACCTATTTTTTGGTTGAAAGGATCGAGTCACAGCTCCTGTGTGTGTTGTGTGTGTGTGTGGTGTGTGTGTGTGTGTGAGTGTGTGTGTTTGTGGTGTTGTGTGTGTGTGTGTGTGTAATATAATTTTTATGGACAGACTGTTTTTATTAGAAATTAAGCCAAAGATACTATATGTTCTGCATATTAGTCAAATTAACCCAGAACGGTATGATCAAAGTTGACAAACTTCACTAACAAGGCAGACACCTAGGCAGCGCTCCTTAACAACAACAACGTTCCTTGATAATATCAGAGAGGAACTTTAACAGTCAAAGAAAGGTGCATAAAAACGCCATGTCCTTTCGCACCTGGATCAGCAGACAACAGCAAAGGATTAGCATCTCAACACGCGACAAGAAATTCCTAAACTAATGCTCGCAGGTGTCATGAGCTTTGCATGGGAAGTAAAGAATTGATTTAGAGGTCGTTTTTTTTAACATTAAGGAGCTGATAGAGATATTTACTCTCAGAGCTAATTCTCGTATATTAAGTGGAATATAAACTCGTGGTTGTGGTAGTGTGGTGGTGGTGGCTGTGGTAGTAATAGTAGTGGTGTCAGGTTAGTGGTGGTGACAGGGTTGGTGGGATAAACAACGTGTGCTGTATATCCCCCGGGTCTCATCCCTGCTGACGATCGCTGCCTTAGCACCGACACACACCCTGACAAGTACGTTTCCACCCTAGCAAGAACCTCTGCAACTGTGAATGTTGCCATTAAAATACCTTCCTCGGCTGGTGCACTCTCCTCCTTTTGGAGATCATCTGCATCACTCTGGGCAAGAACTGTGACGTGACAGAGAGTGAGAAGTGTGTTGCAACATTTAGAAAAAAAGTGTATCCTTCTCCATCCACCATCCACACTCTGCACTCTAAGTACTGTGCTATGCGTGCTTATTATTTTCATGGATTTAGCGCTTTGTAGGAATAAATAATATAATAGTAATAATAATATAAGAATAATATAATAATAATAAATAGATAATAATAATAATAATAATAATAATAATAATAATAATAATAATAATGTAAAGAAAATAATAATTTCATTTTCACACTCGCCTTCCTTAGTCAAAACAAGGGACATGTGTCACCTTGCCACATGATGGTAATATCTGCAGTGAATCCCCCAAAAGCTCCTGGTGAGCGAACGTTTTCTAAATAAAAGTTCTCTCATACATTCCGCATATAGTATTAATAAAGTGTTGTGGTGTTTCCAGCTGGAAGACCTTTCCTTCTGCTTAGGTTTCATTCCTTTTGTTGCAAGCTTCTTGGCAGGTGATGCTGTCCTTATCGATCCTCATCCTTCGACAGTTGCTTTGGTTTCCCTTTCTTAGCAGTTTTGACCAGCTTCATTCTTCTCAGAATTATGGGAACCGCTCTAGATTGATGGTTCTCGTGTTTCTTTCAAGCCGATTTTTGGGGAATCCTTTCTAACTTCACTGAGCGCCTCACACTGTCCTGCCTTCGTAATGGCAATGATTCCTTCTTAAGACTCATAACTGAAAGAACTATGATTTATTAAATATAACGTTCGTATAATTATTGCTGCAACAGAGTAGATCAAATAATATTATAGATATATATATATATATATATATATAAATATTATATATATATATATATATATATATATAATTTATATATAAAATATAGAGGTACCACCTCTAGAACTGTTATGGGGACCCTTCAACCTCAGAGAAAGAATAAACTTGCTTCTGGAAAACTCAGATTCTCCCGGAAGCTGTTTGAGAATTTTCTCCTACCACCCCCCTATATTATGTATATATATGTTATTTAAAGACAAAATACATTTGACAAAACATTCACAAAAATAATGAGACAAAGTAAAAACAACATAGGTAACTCAGAAGCTACATCTCGAATACTTCGTCCAGCTCCCCTGGCGGTGGGCCGCGTGCCCAGAATGCTGCAGGCATTTCCTCTCTGGAACGCAACACTGAGTCTCTGAAAGAGGAAGCTATCGCCCTGTGGTCTTGGTTTTCTATGATGAGCTTTTCACCCAGCTCTTTGAGGAACTTTAGAGCACACTTGCCGCCATGCTCCAAGGGTCACCGACC
>NW_026507678.1:15000-27161 GCF_026875155.1 Cherax quadricarinatus
GAGTAGGATGACATAAGTACAAGGTGCGTAGACTGGAGAGGAAAAAGTGACGGAAAGTATGTAAAAAGAAGGGAAAGGGGAGAAAACGAGAGTAAGGAAGAAGGGAGATAGGGGAGAAAGGGAGGGAAGGGAGTTCGAGAGGAGCGAAGAGAGGGGAGGTAGGGGAAGAGGGAGAGAGGGAGGTAAGGAAGTAATCCATGAATCGTCGCATCAGTATGAAATGGAACCCGACGTCGAGTGAAAAATGGACGCTAAAACAATTGTGAGTGTGGCGGCCCGGCCAGGCTTGTGTGTGGCCGCGGGCCAAAGGCTTGTGTGTGGCCCGGACCATGCTTGTGTGTGGCCCGGACCCGGCTTGTGTGTGGCCCAGGGCCAGCCTTGTGTATGGGCCCGGCCAGGCTTGTCTGTGGCCCGGGCCAGGCATGTGTGTGGCCCGGGCCAGGTTGTGTGTGGCCCGGACACAGGCTTAGTGTGGTGGCCCGGGCAACAGGCTTGTGGTGTGGCCCGGGCCAGGCTTGAGTGTGGCCCGGGCACAGGCTTTGAGTCTGGGACAAACCACAACTCCTGGACGACATAATCGGAGTGTAGAAATTGAGCAGGCAAGCATGGGCGGGCCGTGATGCAGGTGGATATGACGCCTTCTCCTCTCTCTCTCGTCATCTCTCTCTCTCTTCTCTCTCTCTCTCTTTACACAGGGTTTTTACAAGGTTGGGTTAAGGTCCTAGCCCTAACTTTATTTTCTATAGTCTAAGAGCTATACCTACATCAACACTCTCTCTCTCTATCTCTCTTTTACTCTCTCTGACCCTAGGGCGAGTGAGCAAGATAACATAGATAGATAGATAGATAGATAATAGATAGAAAGAGAGAGAGAGAGAGAGAGAGAGAGAGAGAGAGAGAGAGAAGAGAAGAGAGAGAGAGAGATGGTAAGGAGAGAGAGAGAGAGAGAGAGAGAAGAGAGAGAGAGAAGCAAGTTTCACTATGTACTCATCACAATTGTTGGATCAGAGTGTATACCAGACATAAATACCGACAGTCAGAGAGACAGATAGACAGACAGAACATCCCACCCTGGCCTATGAAAGTCTGATGACAGTAAAAGCGACTTTAAAAACAATGAGATCAATTAGAATGTGTAAGTATTCGTTCCTTCCTGAAGGAACGAATGAAAAGAAACGAAGCTGGAGGATGTAATACTGTAACTACTAAATACACAACACTTTAAAATGTCACCTAGAAAAGATCAAGGAAGTAACAAGGTTACGGAGAAAGTACATTGCGTACATTTGGGGCCCCAAAGTCACTGCAGTACATGGCAATACATGGCAATTCCATGGCAGTAGATGCTTTCTACAAGGCAGTAGGTTGCGGTACATAGCGTACATGGCATACATGCAATACGCTGCAGTACAAGGCAATACATGGAGGTACATGGCATACATGCAGTACAGGGCATACATGGTAGTGCCATTGCAGTACATGCAGTGGTTGCATTGCGTGCAGTACATGGCAGTATTGGCAGTACATGGCGGTTAAGTCATTAGGTTCAGTACATGCAGTACATGGGCGGAACATGCAGTACAGGCAGTACAGAAGTACATAGCAGTACATGGGGGCAGTTTCATGGCAGAAGATTACAATACACGGTAAAGACATACAGCAGAAGACAGCACTGTCCCCACACCGAGGAAAACATCACAACTCGTTTATAATTCATCCTTTATTGACTACGTTAAGTTTCGCTCATATTTATCCTCAAAAGATACATGTCCCAGCACCTGGGTATCTTAAAGAAAGAATAATATCAACAAAAAGGCAACAATACCGTACTGGAACAATCACAGATAACCCGCACATAGAAGATAAGGAGCTGACACGCGACGTTCGGTCGGTCCGACTTAGATCATTTACAAAGTCATCGGGGGGGCCACTGACATCTTTCCATAAAGCTCCCGCAGGTGTTTGCACATGTGTTTTTAATATTTACTCACTGGAGGCTATATCCTGACAAAGATAACTATCTACTGAAAAGACAACATCTAACTTGAGATAGACCAACTATCTACTTCTGACATTAGACAAAAAACTATCTACTGAGATAAGATAACTATCTATTGAGACAATAGAGAACTATCTAATGAAATAGGACAACTGTCCTAACTGAAATAGACAACTATGAACTGAGATGACAAAACCCCAGATCTACGAATAGAACAACTATCTACTGAGATAGATAACTATCTACTGAGATAAGACAACATCTACTGAATAGAGAACTATCTACTGAGACAACTATTCTACTGATATAGAGCACTATCTACTGAGATAGAGAACTAACTACTGAAATAGAACAACTTCTACTGCAATAGACAAATATGTACTCTCTGAGATAGGAGAAAATAATCTATTTAGAAAATAATACAAACTAAAACTGTCCTATGAGAAAGACAACTACAACTATTTATTTAGATAGATAAGCTAAAGAAGATACCTGAAAGAGATAACAGTAAAGAGGAAGAGAGAAGCAGAGGTGATAAATTCCAAAAAAACGAAATGGCCACAATAACAATAAATAATTATTTCGTTTATATGTGATAAACCAAATCCAACACTGCAAAGAAAAACAATTACTGTAAACAAACACCAGAATTTGGCAAATACAAACAAAAGGGGGGGGGTGGGGGGGGGGGGGGGGGGGCCACGAATTTAATAACAGACTTAAATATTTTACCTCTGTCTTGTTTATCTGTCTTTGTTTGCCTTTGCTTTCTATGTCTCTATACTTACCCCTTACTTTGTTTGTATTTCCTTCTCTCTTCTTGGTTTCCTGTTCTCTCCCTCTCTCTCTCATCTCTCTCCTCTCTAATATCTCTCTCGACGCATCTTCTCTCTCTCTCTCTCTCTCTGCTCTCTCCTCATCCTCTCATCTCTCTCTCACGTCTCTCTGCCTCTTCTCATCTCAGGGGGTCTCTCTCTCTCTCTCTCGTCACTCCTTCCCTCCTTTCCCTTTTCTCTTTACATGTTTTTTTTTTTTCCTTTTACTCTTCAATTTATTCCTCGCATTTAATGTCCTTCTTCTGTTGTCCATCCCCTTATCCGTTCTTCTGTTACCGTTTTCCTTCTATCTCTCCCCTCTTCCTCCTTTCATCCTCATAATCCTCTCCTCTCACTACGTCGGTGTTTTATTCTCTCCGTCTCTCCATCATTTACCTCTTACTATCGCTCCCCTCTGTCTTCTCTTCTCCCTCTCTTTCCATTTCCCTAACCAATTTATTGAATTTAAATTATTTATTTAATTCCGATTTCAATTAGACTTTCCCTCTATTTAATAGCTAATTTTTATCCCTTTCTCTTATACTTCTGATTTTCTCATCTCGTCCAACTCTCTCTCTCTGTCCTCTCTCTCTCTCTCTGTCTCTGCTCTCTCTCTCTCTCTCGCTCCTCCTCTCTCTCTCTCTCTCTCTCTATCTATCTATCAATCTATCTATCTATCTATCTGTGGCATGCAAATCTTCCTTTGCAGCTTCCCTCCTCGCTGTCCCTTGGTTTTTCTTGTTCTCTCTGACAACCCATTTTTGTTTTATCCTGATTGCCTCAGAGTGGGAAACCTATTTAGTTCTGAATGTAGGTTTAGTTAGTGTGTATGTCCAGAAGTGTGGGGGGGAGGAAGTGGAGAACTGTGCTATGTGGGAAGGAGTGGGGGGAGGGGTGGGGAGGGGAGTGAACGGGGGGAGGGAGGGTAATGGAGGGAGGGGATGGATCAGGGAAGAAGTTAGATGTCGGTGGTGAGGGGGGGGGAGTGTATTGTGAGCCTGGATTATGTTATGTGTGTGTGTGTGTGTGTAATTTTGTGTGGAAATATGTGTGGGTTTATTATTTACTGAAAAGGTAGGTGTGCTTGTGCTATGTAAAGTAGGCGATGGCCTTTGCTGCCCACAACTCTTGTGACCTGATCCCAACCTCCTGGGCTTGGATCTGCACGTACTTACAGTGTGTGTGTGTGTGTGTGGTGTGTGTTGTGTGTGTGTGTGTGTGTGTGTGTGTGTGTGTGTGTGTGTGTGTGTGTGTGTGTGTGTGTTGTAAGTGTGTGTGTTATGTGTGCTGTGTGTTGTTTGTGTATGTGTGTGTGTATATATGTGTGTGTGTATGTATGTGAGTGTGTGTGTTGTGTGTGTTGTGGTGTGGTGTGTGTGTGTGTGCTTGTGTAATGTGTGTGTGTATATATGTGGTGTGGGTGTGTATATGTGTGTGTGTGTGGTGGTGTGTGTGTGTGTATGTTGTGTGTATGTGTGTGTGTGTGTGTATTGTTGTATGAGGAGGTATGCAGGAGATACTGTTAATACATACCAGTATTCTGGTTATAAAAAGCGATAAATGCTACTAGGGTCTAAAGCTCAATTAAGTGTCTGCCCATGTTGTGTGTGTGTGAGGAGGGATTGTTAGGGGGATAGAACCGTTATACTCTTCTGACTGTCTTTCCTAGAAAATGCTACACCTTCGCTTATTGTCCTTTCTGGATTTAAGTATCAATTAATTGCTGTTTATTATCCTATTCCTTGTTTCACGTTAAGAGAGGACTTTCCATAGCTACCTAAGTGTATCTTACACTAATAACTACTGTAATAGCTTGCAGGAGTGAGTGGACCAGTATCTAACATGATGCAAGCCAGCCAAAGCCACGCCTGCGACATACAAACCACAATATAGGTGATACTTGCGCTGGCAACGGGTCGTTGCCAAGTTGCCAGATGCTGATGACGTAGTCGTCGTACGTAGCCTAATCCAATTTTGGAAGATCCCTTCATCCGTGAGATTATAACCACATGTGCTCATACATCCCTCGTTCATCACGCATTTCACTTTTCAATTATGATAGTATACACTTCACATTATATAAACTTACACATTAAATGTATAAATGGCCACACAACTTGTCGTGACCTCACTGGCTTCAGCTACCGCTGCCTAGTAGACGCAAAACGTTTGATATTTTTTGGATAATGGATAATTTCATTGCTTCTCACACGACTTTTATTCTAACTAATAACTTTAGTTGTCACTCGTATTATTGCTCACTGACGATGTCACTACCACTGATTACTGTTTAGCAGTCACTGCACCCTTGTGTGTGTGGTACTCACCTAGTTGAGGTTTGGCGGGGGTCGAGTCCGAGCTCCCTGGCCCCGTGCCTCTTCCACTGATCGCTACTAGGTCACTCGCTCCCTGAGCCGTGACTTTATCATACCTGCTTAAAGCTATGTATGGAACCTGCCTCCACTACATCGCTTCCCAAACTATTCACTACTGAACTACTCTGTTGCCTGAAAGAAATACTTCCTAAACATCCCTGTGATTCATCTGTGTCTTCAGCTTCAACTGTGTCGCCCTTGTTACTGTGTGTGTGTGTGTGTGTGTGTGGTGTACTCACCTATTTGTACCCACCTATTTGTGGTTTGGCAGGGGTCGAGTCTTAGCTCCTGGCCCCGCCTCTTCACCGTTGCTACTGTGCCGCTCCCCCCCCACCCTCTCTCCCCTCCGCATCCATGAGCTTTATCAAACATCGTCTTAAAACTGTGGGTATGGTCCTGCTCCACTGACGTCATTTTCTAGGCTATTCCACCTGCCTTACAACTCTATGACTGAAGACATACTCCTACTATCTCTCTGACCATTTTGTCTTCAACTTCCAATTGGTGGCCTCTTGTTCTGTGTCCCCTCCCTGGAACATCCTGTCCTTGTCCACCTTGTTCTATTCCACGAAGTATTTTATATGTCGTTATCATGTCTCCCCTGACCCTCCTGTCCTCCAGTGTCGTCAGGCCGATTTCCCCTTAATCTTTTTTCATAGGAACATTCTCCCTTAGCACTGGAACTAACCTTGTCGCAAACCTTTTGTACTTCTCTAGTTTCTTGACGTGCTTATCAAGTGCGGGGTTCCAAAACAGTGCTGGCATACTCCAGTATGGCCTGACATCACGTGTACAGTGTCTGAATGATTCCTACTAAGGTATCGGAATGCTGTCTCAGGTTGCCAGGCGCCCATAATGCTGCAGCAGTTATCTGATTGTGTGTGCTTCCGGAGACATGCTCGTGTTTATACTCACACCCCATAGATCTTCTCCTTGAGTGAGGTTTTTGCAGTCCTTTGGCACCTAGCCTATACTCTGTCTGTGGTGATTCTGTGCCCTTCCCTATCTTCCCCCCCCAAATGACTTTGCATTTGGCAGGATAAATTCGAGAAGCCATTTTGCTGGACCAGGTGTCCAGTCTGTCCAGTCTCCTTGAAGTCCTGCCTTGGTCGCTCATCAGATTTAATTCTCCCATTAACTTCACATCATCTGCAAACGAGGGACACTTCTGAGTCTAAACCCTTCCATCATGGCGTTCACATATACCAAAAATAGCACTAGTCCTAGACACGACCCTGTGGGACCCCGCTCGTCACAGGTTGCCCACAGTGATACATCATTACGTACCATGACTCGTTGTTTGCCTCCCTGCCAGTATTCTCTGCAGTGTGTGTGTGTGTGTGTGTGTGTGTGTGTGTGTGTGTGTGTGTTGTGTGTGTGTGTGTGTGTGTTGTGTGTGGTGTGTGTGTGTGTGGCGTGTGTGTGTGTGTGTGGTGTGTGTGGTGAGTGTGTGTGTGTGTGTGTGTGTGTGTGGTGTGTGTGAGTGTGTGTGGTGTGTGTGTGTGTGTGAGTGTGGTGTATCGTTGTGCGTGTTCCAGTAACTGTCCATTATTACACAGTGATATATCAATGCCTTCTTATCACATTAATAACAATGTAGGTCAGACACAATTTATAGTCTTAGATTTCTTTGATGTCGCAGTTCCCCTGCGAGAGAGAGAGAGAGAGAGAGAGAGAGAAGAGAGAGAGAGAGAGTAGAGAGTGTGAGGGAGGGAGGGATGGAGGAAGGGAGGGAGGAGAGAGAGGAGAGAGAGAGCGAGAGAGAGAGAGAGAGAGAGAGAGAGAGAGAGAGAGAGAGAGAGAGAGAGAGAGAGAGAGAGAGAGAGAGAGAGAGAGAGAGAGAGAGGAGAGAGAGAGAGATTTCTTTATTGCTTTATTTCTTGCTATCCGTTTTCCTGCACCAGTGTGGAAGTGCAATCATCTCTATTGAAACCATGCCACAGATTCCCCTTCTCTTTGTCCCATAATCACCTTTGTGGCCTGGAGACACAAGGTTCACTCTCGAGTTTCTGCTACTCATCGGGATAATGACGTGACCTCTCCTGAGGAAGCCACAGTGGTCTGGGGCCGTTCTGAGCAACGTCATCCGCACGTATCGTTTAAAAGACGGAGGGAGAACTTTCCATAGTCTTGGCTGATGTTTTGTTCCCTTTCCCAAGATCCGGAAATTTATTTTCTGAGCTCTTTTTTTTCCTGAGCAGACTAGAGTGAGGGTTTTTCTGTTGTGTATGTGCGTGTGTGGTGTGTGTGTGTGTGTGTGTGGGTAAAAGAGAGAGAGAGAGAGGGAGAGAGATCATCGCCCCCCGCCTCCAGCTTCCAGACCAGATTTTCTAAACCATGATGAAAGTATTACTGAATAGGGTCCTATTAAAACAAACAGTTAAGTACATAAGTTTACATTAAACGTAAGTAGAACTTGTAAGATTTTATCTGCCATCTAATGTATTTCATAGTTACTGCTCTCACTTTAATTACAGAAAGTACGAAAAGATTAAAAATTGTAACGAGTTTTATTCTCCATGAATATTTAAGCAGTTTCTAATTAAAAAAATTGAGGGATACTTAATTAAACAATTACAATGATATAATAATGAAAATTTGATATCAAGCAAGTTATAAAACGAAGGTAATGTAGCCAGACAGTGAGATGCCTGGAAATGCTTTTGCACCTTGTAGTTGCCACTTTACTTCAAACGGCTGTATAATTTGTTTATAGAATTTCTTCAAACTTTGTTCTGAGTTCACTATAAAGAATCGTAGCAGTGCAGGAACTTCTTTTACACGTGATTTATAAGTTTACTAACTTGATAAAAGTATGTGCATTCTTACTCTAAAAGAAAAATGGCCTTTTTTATATGCATTTTGGCAGAGAATAACTCTCCCTTTGCTTCTTCATCAAAGTCACTTGTTAAAGCGCTGAGTGTGAACAGTTGAATTGTGGTCCCTTGTTTACCTGTGGTACAGTGGTTTAGAGGTGAAGATACTGGAGGCGGTAATCTTAGGGACGAACCATGATGTCGAGGCTTGCGTCACTCTGCTGAATGGTAAATAAACACGTTTTCCGTATGCCGTTTGTTTGTTGTGTGTTTATGTCTGTGTGTGTGTGTGTATATGTATGTACTCATTTGTGTTTACAGGGGTCGAACTCAGCTCCTGGCCCCCGCCTCTTCACTGACCGCTACTGGTCCTCCCTTTCCCTTGCTCCACGAGCTTATATCATACCTCGTCTTAAAAACCATGTATGGTTCCAGCCTCTACTACATCACTTGCCAGACTATCCACCTCCTAACAATTCTGTGGCTGAAGAAATGCTTCCTAACATCCCTTTGTCTCATCTGAATCTTTAACTCCATATTGTGACCCCTTGAGTTTCTGTGTCCCCATCTCATGAACATCTTGTCTCTGTCCACCTCATCTATTCCCACAGTATTTGTATGTCGTTATCATGTCTCCCCTGATTCCTCCTGTCCTCCATGTCGTCAGGCCGATTTCCCTAACTGTTCTTCGTAGGACATTCCTCCTTAGCTCTTGAAACAAGCCTTGTTGCAAACCTTTGCAGTTTCTCTAATTTCTTGACGTGCTTAACCACTGTGGGTTCCAAAGTGGTTCTGCATTCTCTAGTATGAGCTAACGTACACAGAGTATAGAGTCTTGAACGATTCCTTACTGAGGTATCGGAACGCTACTCTCAGGTTTGTCAGGCGACCAATATGCCACAACAGTTATCTGGTTAAGGTGGCTTCCGGAGACGTGCTCGGTATTATACTCACTCCCTAGATTTTCTTCTTGAGTGAGTTTGCACTCTTTGGCCACTCTAGCCTATACATTGTATGCGGTCTTCTTTTCCCTTCCCCGATCTTCATGACTTTGCATATTGGAGTGGTTTAAATTTCTAGAGCCCAGTTTCTGGACACTCGCGTCCAAGCCTGGCCAGGTCTCTTTGTAGACCTGTCTGATCACGCATCTAATCTTAATTCTCCTCATTAACTTCACATCATCCGCAAACAGGGACACTTCTGATCTAGCCCATCGTGTGTGTGTGTGTCCTTGTCTGTGTGCGCTCGCCTATCTGTACCCCACCTATTTTTTGGTTGAAAGGATCGAGTCACAGCTCCTGTGTGTGTTGTGTGTGTGTGTGGTGTGTGTGTGTGTGTGAGTGTGTGTGTTTGTGGTGTTGTGTGTGTGTGTGTGTGTAATATAATTTTTATGGACAGACTGTTTTTATTAGAAATTAAGCCAAAGATACTATATGTTCTGCATATTAGTCAAATTAACCCAGAACGGTATGATCAAAGTTGACAAACTTCACTAACAAGGCAGACACCTAGGCAGCGCTCCTTAACAACAACAACGTTCCTTGATAATATCAGAGAGGAACTTTAACAGTCAAAGAAAGGTGCATAAAAACGCCATGTCCTTTCGCACCTGGATCAGCAGACAACAGCAAAGGATTAGCATCTCAACACGCGACAAGAAATTCCTAAACTAATGCTCGCAGGTGTCATGAGCTTTGCATGGGAAGTAAAGAATTGAT
Organism: Cherax quadricarinatus; assembly: GCF_026875155.1. Taxonomy (NCBI): domain Eukaryota; kingdom Metazoa; phylum Arthropoda; class Malacostraca; order Decapoda; family Parastacidae; genus Cherax; species Cherax quadricarinatus. Next base: position 24,724 of record NW_026507678.1, read on the forward strand.
TTAGAGGTCGTTTTTTTTAACATTAAGGAGCTGATAGAGATATTTACTCTCAGAGCTAATTCTCGTATATTAAGTGGAATATAAACTCGTGGTTGTGGTAGTGTGGTGGTGGTGGCTGTGGTAGTAATAGTAGTGGTGTCAGGTTAGTGGTGGTGACAGGGTTGGTGGGATAAACAACGTGTGCTGTATATCCCCCGGGTCTCATCCCTGCTGACGATCGCTGCCTTAGCACCGACACACACCCTGACAAGTACGTTTCCACCCTAGCAAGAACCTCTGCAACTGTGAATGTTGCCATTAAAATACCTTCCTCGGCTGGTGCACTCTCCTCCTTTTGGAGATCATCTGCATCACTCTGGGCAAGAACTGTGACGTGACAGAGAGTGAGAAGTGTGTTGCAACATTTAGAAAAAAAGTGTATCCTTCTCCATCCACCATCCACACTCTGCACTCTAAGTACTGTGCTATGCGTGCTTATTATTTTCATGGATTTAGCGCTTTGTAGGAATAAATAATATAATAGTAATAATAATATAAGAATAATATAATAATAATAAATAGATAATAATAATAATAATAATAATAATAATAATAATAATAATAATAATGTAAAGAAAATAATAATTTCATTTTCACACTCGCCTTCCTTAGTCAAAACAAGGGACATGTGTCACCTTGCCACATGATGGTAATATCTGAATGGGTGAGACGTCACGAAACTTTGTTAAGTGATTGAAAATTTTTCTCCCGGGCATCTCTACAGCTGGGGGGCTGATTGGTTGCCATGGCAGCCTCTGCACTTGTAAAGGATGAATCATCTCAACTATTTGGAGTATGTTCTGCAACATTGCCTTATATACAACAAATTGTTTCATATATATATAATATATATATATATATAATTATATATAAAAATATATAAAATATATATAATTTTATATATAAAATATATAAATATAAAAATATATATATATATATAATATGTATATATAAAATATATATATATATATAATATATGTATATAATATATATAATATATAATATATATATATATATTTTAATATATGAAATATAAATATATGTATATATATATATATGTATACATATATAAAATTAAAAAATATATATATATATATAATATATATATAATATATTATATATAATATATATATATATATATATATATATATATATATATATTTAATGTGTGTGTGTATGTGTGTGTGAGTATGTTTTGTGTGTGTATGTGTGTGTGTATGTGTGTGTATGTGTGTATGTGTGTATGTTACTCACCTAGTTGAGGTTGCGGGGTCGAGTCCGAGCTCCTGGCCCCGCCTCTTCACTGATCGCTACTAGGTCACTTTTCCCTTAGCCGTGAGCTTTATCATACCTCTGCTTAAAGCTATGTATGGATCCTGCCTCCACTACATCGCTTCCCAAACTATTCCACTTACTGACTACTCTGGGGCTGAAGAAATACTTCCTAACATCCCTGTGATTCATCTGTGTCTTCAGCTTCCAACTGTGTCCCCCTTGGGTTAGGTGCCAATCTCTGGAACATCCTGTCTTGTCCACCTTGTCAATTCCTCTCAGTATTTTGTATGTCGTTATCATGTCCCCCTATCTCTCCTGTCCTCCAGTCGTCAGGGTTTATTTCCCTTTAAACCCCTCCTCGTAGGACATACTCTTAGCTCTTGGACAAATCTTGGTTGCAAACCTTTGCACTTTCTCTAGTTTTTACGGCTGGCGGTGTGGGGTTCCAAACTGGGGCCGCATACTCCAATATGGGCCTAACGTATACGTGTACAGGTCCTGAACGATTCCTTATTAAATGTCGGAATGCTGTATGTATGTGGTGTATGTGGTGTGTGTATGTGTGTATTGTGTAAAGTGTGTGTATGTGCGTGTATGTGTGTGTGTATGTGTGTGTGCGTATTTGTGTGTGTATGTGTGTGTGTGTGTATGTGTGTGTTTGTGTGTGTGTGTACTCACCTGGTTGTGGTTACAGGGTCGAGTCAACAGCTCCCGGCCCAGCCTCTTCACTGGGCGCAAATAGTCACTCTTTCCTGCTCCGTGAGCTTTATCATACCCTCTTCTTAAAAATATGATAAGGATCCTGCCTCCACTACATCACTTCCAGATAATTCCACTTCCTGACAAATCGTGACTGAAAAAGTACTTCATAACGTCTCTATGATCATCTGATCTTCAGCTTCTAACTGTGACCCTTTGTTGTTGTGTCCCATCCCCTTGAACATCCTGTCTCTGTTCACCTTGTCGATTCCTCTCAGTACTTTAATGCTTACACATCCTCCCTATCTCCCTTCCTCCTTTTCGTCAGGTCGATTTTCCCTAAACCTCTCCCCGTAGGACAGCCTTTAGCTCCGGAAATCTTGCTGCAAACCTTGGCACTTTCTTTAGTTTCCCTTACGTGCTTG
>NW_026507679.1:0-24533 GCF_026875155.1 Cherax quadricarinatus
AAAAAAAGCAAAAGGGAGTAGGAAAAGGAAAAGGGAGGGAACCACAAGGTCAGTCAGAGCAGAACAAAACAGCAAGGGCAAGCACACACACAACTATTCTCAGAACCATACAACCTATCACACCATCCCAACACACACTATAATCCATACCCACAGCCTCCACCCAACACCGAGCTATAGAATCCTACAGTATGCTACCAGGTCTCCCACCCTCACAGGCCCCCCAAACCACAGTGCTGGAAAGGAAACTGAAGATATGGTACACAAACGCTGATGGAATAACAAATAAGTGGGAGGAGTGGCATGAAAGAGTCAAAGAGGCATCACCGGACATCATAGCTCTCACAGAAACTAAGCTTACAGGTATGATAACAGATGCCATCTTTCCAATGGGATACCAAATCCTGAGGAAAGACAGAGGGAACAGGGGGGGTGGAGGAGTGGCATTGCTGATCAAAAATCGCTGGAATTTTGATGAGCTGGAAAGAGGACACAGCGGAGAAGAAAGTGATTACATACGGGGAACGCTTCACTCTGGAGGTCCCAAGGTGGTAATAGCAGTGATGTATAACCCACCACAGAACAGCAGAGGCCAAGGCAAGAGTACGACGAGAGCAATAGAGCGATGGTTGACACACTGCTAGAGTGGCCAGAAGAGCTCATGCATGCAGGGCAAAGCTCCTGATCATGGGTGACTTAACCACAAGGAGATCGATGGGAGAACTTGGACCCGCATGGGGCCAAGATACATGGAGGGCTAAGATGATGGAGGTGGTACTGGAAAACTTCAGTACCAACACGTAAGGAACACTACAAGAGAGAGAGGAGAGGATGAACCAGCAAGGCTGGACTTAGTATTCACCTTGAGTAGTGCAGATATCGAGACATTACATATGAAAGACCCCTTGGGGCCAGTGACCATGTGGTTTTAAGCTTCGAATAAACAGTAGAGCTACAAGTGGAGGGAGAGCAGGAAGGCCAGGACGAATGAAGCCAAACTACAAGAAAGGGGACTACACAGGAATGAGGAACTTCCTGAACGGGGTTCAGTGGGACAGAGAACTGGCAGGGAAACCAGTTAATGAGATGATGGAATATGTAGCAACAAAAATGCAAGGAGGCTGAGGAGAGGTTTGTACCCAAGGGTAACAGGAATAATGAAAAAGCCAGGATGAGCCCATGGTTTACCCAAAGGTGCAGGGAGGCAAAAACCAAGTGGAATGGAAGAAATATAGAAGGCAAAGGACCCAGGAGAATAAGGAGAGCAGTCGTAGAGCCAGAAACGAATATGCACAGATAAGAAGGGAGGTCCAAAGACAATATGAAAATGACATAGCAGCGAAAGCCAAATCGACCCGAAACTGTTGTACAGCCACATCAGGAGGAAAACAACAGTCAAGGACCAGGTAATCAGGCTAAGGAAGGAAGGAGGAGAGACAACAGAAATGACCATGAAGTATGTGAGGAACTCAACAAGAGATTCAAAGAAGTGTTCACAGAGGAGACAGAAGGGGCTCCAGAAAAACGGAGAGGTGGGGAACACCACCATGTGCTGGACACAGTGCACACAACCGAGGAAGAAGTGAAGAGGCTTCTGAGTGAGCTAGATACCTCAAAGGCAATGGGGCCAGATAACATCTCCCCATGGGTATTGAGAGAGGGAGCAGAGGCGCTATGTGTACCCCTAACAACAATATTCAATACATCTATCGAAACAGGGAGATTGCCTGAGGCATGGAAGACATCAAATGTAGTCCCAATCTTTAAAAAAGGAGACAGACATGAAGCATTAAACTACAGACCAGTGTCACTGACATGTATAGCGTGCAAGGTCATGGAGAGGATTATCAGGAGAAGAGTGGTGGAACACTTAGAAAGGAACGATCTCATCAACAGCAGCCAACATGGTTTCAGGGACGGGAAATCCTGTGTCACAAACCTACTGGAGTTCTATGACATGGTGACAGCAGTAAGACAAGGGAGAGAGGGGTGGGTGGATTGCATATTCTTGGACTGCAAGAAGGCGTTTGACACAGTTCCACACAAGAGATTGGTGCAAAAACTGTAGGACCAAGCAGGGATAACAGGGAAGGCACTACAATGGATCAGGGAATACTTGTCAGGAAGACAGCAGCGAGTCATGGTACGTGGCAAGGTGTCAGAGTGGGCACCTGTGAACCTCAACGGGGTCCACAGGGGTCAGTCCTAGGGACCAGTGCTGTTCTGGTATTTGTGAACGTCATGACAGAAGGAATAGGGACTCTTCTATGAGGTGTCCTGTTGCAGATGACGTGAAGGTTGATGAGAAGATTTCACTCGATCAAAGACCAGGCCAGAACTACAAAGGGATCTGGACAGGCTGCAGACCTGGTCCGCAATTGGCTCTCGGAGTTCAATCCACCAAGTGCAAAGTCATGAAGATAGGGGAACGGGCAAAGAAGACCGCAGACGGTGCACAGTCTAGGCGGCAGAGATACAATACCTCACTCAAGGAAAAAAGATCTTGGGGCTGAGTATTAACACCAGGCACATCTCCTGAAGCCACATCAACCAAATAACTGCTGCAGGCATATGGGCGCCATAGCAAAGACCTCAGAAAAAGCATTCCGACATCTTAATAAAGGAATCATTCAGGAATCCCTGTACACCGTTACGTTCGGAGCATATTGGAGTATGCGGCACCAGTGTGGAACCGACACTAGCAAGGGCACGTAAAGAAAATAAAAGAAGTGCAGAGGTTAGCAACAAGACTAGTCCCCGGCTAAGGTGGTTTGTCCTAACGAGGAGAGGTTAAGGAAATCAACCTGTAAGACACTGGAGGAGGAGAGTTAGGTGGGGATACATGATAACGACATACAAAATACTGAGAGGAATGACAAGGTGACAAAGACAGGATGTTCCAGAGATTGGGACACAGTAACAAGGGGACACAGTTGGGAGTTGAAGACGCAGATGAATCACAGGATGTTAGGAAGTATTTCTTCAGCCACAAAGTAGTCAGTAAGTGGAACAGTTTGGGAAGCTATGTAGTGGAGGCAGGATTCCATACATAGCTTTATAGCAGAGGTTTGATAAAGCTCACGGCTCAGGGAGAGTGACCTTAGTAGCGTCAGTGAAGAGGGGGGCAGGAACTCGGACTCGACCCCGCAACCTCCACTAGGTGAGTACAACTAGGTGAGTACACACACCAACACACAACACACACACACCTCACTCCACTAAGCTGCTAGTTTATGCATATATGTATGCTACCTAATTTATGCCCACCACGCACACAAACACTAGTACCGGAGGTGTGAGAAACATGGTGTAGGTCCGATATTTAAGAAAGGGGATCAGACAGGTGCATTAAACTACAGGTTAGTATCACTTGAATGCATAGTACTTAAGGTTATGGAGAAGATTATAGAGAAAAAGTAGTGGTATACATTGAAAAGAATGTTTTAGAGATGGTTAAATCCTGTATTCAAAAATCGCTGAGTTCTGTGACAAGGAAACGGAAGTTAGGCGAAACAGAGAAAGATGGTGGACTTATATTTTTGAACTGTCGGAAGGTGATCGTTAGAGTACCTCACAGGAGACTGTGACAAAAAACTAGAGGAGTAAGAGGATAACAGGGGAAAGACTACAGTGAGATCAAGGAATACCTAAAGGAATGGAAAGAAATAGTAATTTTCCAGGAAGAGTGTAGAAAATGGCTAAATGAGAGAGGTTCCACTATGGTTAGTACTGTTTCTTGTGTATGTAAACAAGATGACAATAGAATTCGAGAGAGAGGTGTAATCTGTTCAAAGATGATGTGAACACTAGAGGAGATACTCATCTGTTTATTGCTCAGTTTATACAAGCTCCGCTGCCGAGTTTATACAACACCTGCTGCATTAATTTATGCAAACACATCTGTGCCTAGTTTATAAGTACACCTGCTCCATGTTTTTACAATAACTGCTGCCTAGTTAATGGACAATGCATCTGCTGCTAGTGTATACAGAACACCAGCAGTAGCTGTGGTGTCTGTATAAAACTTAAGACTCACACATAGTTACCTAGTTTATACAAGATATACACCTATTAGACTTGTTTATTATACTCAAAACAGTGAGCCGGATTTAGGTGGTGGGGCCCCGGGGGCTCAGTTTTGTGGGGGGCCACCTTGCATGAAAAGGTCTAACTCTATTTGGTTAGAAGATTTTAAGTTTCTCTTGGAAATCTTTCGCCACTCTCAATATCCGTTACCATACTCTTTAAGATGAAGAAATGATAAACATATAATTTCGGATTTATAGTGTTTTTTTAGCACCTTTTCTGTTCTATTTGAAAATGTAACTTAAATAGTTATCTACAGACTTATGAGGAATTTATCTTCATCTGATTAAATATTATAAGCCAAGTAACATTCCACACTATTTGAGGTAAAGTCTCTGATTGACTCCATCAAAATCCAACAAAGTGCAGGGAGGTCAGATTCTATTGCTCGACAGTCAGTTCACAAGCCGCCTTGCTTCAGGTTATTCATAGCCAGTTATACATACCACACGTTGTTCACATAATGACCTTAATCAAGAGTTATTCATACCGCAGAGCCCTGCACAACCCAAGGATGTTGCACACCCAGGTTGATGTTGTGCTGTGAATCATCTTTGTGTCAGTAGCTGATGATGCGCTCGACCAATGGATTTGTAACACTAGCGAACCGATGATTCAAACAAGACAATATCCATCACAATTCAACTCTTACATACATTTTCTATTTGTTGCGATCTATTCAATTCAGTATATGTGTGTCATAATTTTTCTCAATAGGTTTGTATACCGTTTTACTTGTATTTGTAGTAAATGCAGATATTATAATTATTATTATTTTCGCATTTTCCAGGTATTCTATCGGGTTATATCAGTAAATATATCTGTTTTTTACAGCTTTCGGGAATACAGTTGCAGTTTATCTTGTATTACGGATGGTTCCTCCGAAGGAGAGTAATCAATTTTTTGAGATGGGTAATGGTGTGCATAATTAACATATTAAACTAAACGAACTAATGAACTGTCTATACACATGTGCATTCACTATTAGATTCATTTCAGAAGAAATAGTATTTACAATTTTTTATCGCTTTTAGTCGTTATATAAAGATGAACGGTATTAAAGTTACCAAAGTGTTATACACTATCGTATTCATCAGCTCCGCTCGGCATATGTACCATCAGTAGTCTACATCGCTACTATGCTCACAACTTTGCGTATCTCTTCGTCCTCGTTTTGAGCGTTAATCGGAAAGATCAATTGACAGATGGAGCAGCTGAGGAGCGAGAACCAAGAAACCTCCAAACGTGCAGCGAGGGAAGTAACGTGACCACTCGCCTGCGGAGTCTTAAATCAACATACCGCCGTCAGGAGGGTGGAATTACACAAACTTCGCGAGCAGACGCAAGAGGTGGGTTTTTAAATAAGTAACTTCAGCAGGGTTGTGAGTAATACTTACTCTGCAAACGGACCACTAATATATATTTATATATATATTATTATAATATAATATATATATATATATATATATATTATATATATTATATATATATATATATATATTTATATCTATAGATATATATATAATATTTTATATATATATTTATATATTTATATATGTGTATCAGCTGCGTCAAGTACATTCGTACTTCAAGGCCCATTTTTTTCTTTTTTACATTTTCAAATTTTAGTGTGAAGTTGGTTGCAGAAGTTATTATCTAGTGGAAGGTAAACTGCAGATGATTATCTGGTGGAAGGTAAATCTGCAGAGTTTGACTTATCTTAGAGGAAGGTAAAACTACAGAGGGAAATATTATCTTAGTGGAAGGTTAAAATACAGACAATTAATATTATACTTAGGTGGAAGGCGCCGGCTGTAAAAGTTATACTATCTTAGTGGCAGGTAAAAACTACAGAGTAATATATCTATAGTGGATGGGTAAACTCAGGGTAATATTATCTTAGTGGAGGTAGCTGTAGAAGTTATACTCTCTTAGTGGAAGGTAAACTACAGAGGTAATATTATCTTAGTGGAAAGGTAATACTAAAGAGGTAATATTATCTTAGGGAAGGTAGGTGTAGAAGTTAGTACTCTTTTAGTGGGAAGGTATCTAAAATACAGAGGTAATTAATTTACTCTTAGTGGAAGGTAAACTACAGAGGTAATATTATCTTAGTGGAAGGTAGGCTGTAGAAGTTATACTATCTTAGTGGAAGGTAAAAAACTACAGAGGTAATATTATCTTAGTGGAAGGTAAACTACAGAGGTAAATATTATCTTAGTGGAAGGTAGCTGTAGAAGTTATACTTCTCTTAGTGGAAGGTAACTACAGAGGTATTATTATCTTAGTGGGTAAGGTTAATACAGAGGTATTTATCTTAGTGGAAGTAGGCTGTAGAAGTTATACTATCCTTGTGGAAGGTAACTACAAGAGGTAATATTATCTTAGTGGAAGGTAAACTACAGAGGTAATTATTATCTTAGTGGAAACATTTCATTGGTCAAAAGAGAGGACTATATAGGGTATCAAAAGAGGGGATGGGCTGTTAGGTAATCAAAATATTCAATTAAAGAGAGAAATAAAGAAAGGATTAAGAAAAGCCAAAAAAGGGATTAAGACGGCTAAGGTCGCAAGGGATTCAACACTAACCAAAAGGTTCTTTCAGGTATACAGAACGTAAGATTTAGCAGACTAAGATTGGCCCACTTAAGAGTAACTCTGGTCAGAATCTCACTGACAGGTATAAGGATATGTGTTGATGTTTCTAAATACCTACTTCTCTCATGTTTTCACCCAGGAAAATACTAAAAAAAAGAATATTCCAGAAATATAGATTATGTAGAACAGGATGATAAAACTATGAACGATTGTCAGGGTTACTAGCTCGGTACATGGTCTTACAGACATATAGAGAAAACTAAAAACCTAACAAATCCCGCTGATGAACTGTTGCAGGGTGTTAAAAGCGAATGTAAAAGTGGAACTTAGCATACCTTTGGATATTCTTTTTAACATTCACTACAAACTGGCCATAGTGCCTGATAAGTGAAAAATGGCAAATATAATACCTAGTTACGAGGCGGGTGGACGGTTCCTTGGCTTCGAATATAGACTCAATAAAGGCTTACCTCCATAGTGGGAAAATTTATGGAATCAATAATTTCCTAGAAACAATTCGTAGTCATCTTGAACAGGCACAGTATTGATTAATGAATCTCAACACGGTTTTACAAAGGGGCGTTCCTGTCGTACGAATTTACTAACTTATTTTCACTAAAGTGTTTGAGGAGGGTAAATCATGGATAAATGAATATTGATTATGGTGTATATGACGTCAGTAAGCGCTTTCGATAGGTTCCTACACCAGAGCTATTGAGGAAACTTAAGGCACACGGAGTTTGGCATAAATGGGGAGAAATCAGAATGGGGACACGTCACAAGCGGTGTTCTCAGGGAGTCAGTGTTGGGCCCGTTGTTGTTCACTCAATTTTCATAAACGACATAGATGAGGAATAATAGGCGACATAAATGTGCTGATGGACACCTAAATAGGCCGTCCATTAATTTCTAATGAGGACACTACAGCACTCCAGGATGATTTGACTAGAACTGATGCATGGTCGGAGAAATGGCAGATGCAGTTTAATATTGGGACCCAAAAATGCAAAGTTCTAAGTGTTGGACAGTTAACATAGCCATGCCACATATAAAACTAATATAATGTAGATTTAATACTATGATTGCGAAAAGGGATTTAGGAGTTCTGGTTAGCAGTAATCTAAAATCCAAGACAACTGTGCATTAGTGTTCGCAATAAAGCTAACAGATTCGTGGTTTCATATCTAGATGTATAAATATTAGAAGTCCCCAGATGGTCTTCAATCTATATATCCTTCGGTTAGGCTCATTTAGACTATGCCTTGCTCAAGTTCTGGTCACCGTATTACAGAATGATATATAAAATGCTACTGGAAATCGTTACAGAGGAGGATGACAAAGATGATCCCATGTATCAGAATTACTGATTGAGGTGTTGAAATGGAGAAACAGGATAAATAAAGGGGATGTAAAAAATTAGCGTGCTGAAAATTTCCAGGGGGGGGGGGCCAAGGGACCAGGACTCGCAGCAATGGAAAAAGTCAGGATTCAGGGAAGGATTAGGAAAGATGGTTTGGTAATAGAGTTGTGGATGAATGGAACAAACTCCCGAGTACAGTTATTGAGGCTAAAAACGTTGTGTATTTTAAAATAGGTTACATTAAATACATGAGTGGTGTGTGGGAGGGTGTGAGTTGGAACCTGACTAGCTTATTCTGCTGGGTCTGGTGCTGTTGCTCACTCCATGAGCGGAGATGATCAGGGACTGGGTGGGTCATTGGGTCTAATCCGGGGGTTGGGGGGTCATTGGTCTGAATCCGGGGGGGACATGGACCTGTTCCGCATGGGTCAGCAGGCTGTTGCAGTGTTCCTTCTTTCTTATGTTCTTATGTAATATTATCTTTGTGGAAAGTAAATTACAGTGGTAATTTATCTTAGAGGAAGATAGGCTGTAGAAGTTATACTATCTTAGTGGAAATTAGGCTGTAGAAGGTTATACTATCTTAGAGAAAGTTAGGCTGTAGAAGTTATACTATCTTAGAGGAAGTTAGGCTGTAGAAATTTATACTCTCTTAGAGGAAAGTTAGGCTGTAGAAGTTATACTATCTTGAGGAAGTTAGGCTGTAGAAAGTTATTAATTATCTAGTGGAAGGTTAAGGCTGTAGAGTTTATACTTCTTAGTGGAAGGTATGCTGTAGTGTTATACTAATCTTAGTGAAAGAAAGGATGTAGAAGTTATACTGTCTTAGTGGAAGGTAGGCTGCAGTAGGTGGTTATACTTAGTGAAGTAGATGTTGAAGGTAGGCTGAAAGGTAATGTTGCACGAGTTTGGTGGAGATTTAAAACGATAATTTGTATCGATCGACTTTCCTTTGTTGTAAAGGAATGGTAATTAAGGGTATTGTCATAAAATGTCCTAAAGCTTTTAAATATGCATAAAAGCAGCCTCAGGACAACGCTTGATATGTGAAGCCTCACTGACAGATTTATGTAGTAAACAAAATGAATGTTGCACTGGGCCTACCTGCGGGTGTGGGAAATCTAAATTCGTTGTCTTGTGCTGCATTATAGAATGACGAATATTTGGACTTATGAGTTTATCTTTATTGGCTGGAACTTAAGCGGTACTTACATATATATTTAGATTTTAGATTGGACGTTACCCTTCTGTAGCATTAACAATTTCATCAGTAAATTCAGGGAAAAGCACTTGATCTTTAGGTGTGGCATTTCCATGATGAAATGGATTGAGATAGTTTACTGCTGATGCTGTAATCTATCTTGTGGCAGTAACATAAGACAATATATGTTCATTAAACAACCGCTTTTAGTTGGTAGTGCTGAAATGACGTTTTACTTGTGTTTCAGGGACTGATGAATCATTTAAAAACACTTAAAAGTTGCTGGAGGGACAGCCATGCTGGTCAAGCTCGCATCAACGCTCGGTGGCTGACTGGGCGCAAATCTGCGGAATTTATAACAGGACTACGCAGGAGGGACTAGGACGCTTCCTATTTCTGACGTGACCACAGCAGTGAGGGACACCGCAGCCACAGTGGCGGAAACAGTATAATCCTTAAGTAATGAACTGAAGGAAAGGAACCTCAAACATCATTGATTTCCTTGACGACTGGGGCTTCCCAGCAGAGAACCTTCAAACAAACTGTTTGGTAAATTATTCTGATTTGGTCTGCGAGATTAGTAGCTAATAAGAGTCGAGCAGGTAATGATCAAACTAAAGCAGATTCTGTCCTTGACACCTCAAACGGTAGCTATCGAATTCGGTATCCAACAGATCATCCTAGAACTTGGAGAAATTGTGGAAAAACAGCGGAAGTAGACATAAACTCGCCCCTTTCGGATCAAATTAGCAACATTTCTTTCGCCATGCTGAAGAATCAGATCCTCGGCTCTGACTCCAATCCTTGTCTGCAAGATGGGAGCAGGAGATCTCACAAGTGGGCGGCAGACAAATTTTGGTATTATGTACAACAGATGACACAGTCTGTAGATCTGCTGGATCAGCTGAAGGATTCCCACTAAGCAGCACATGAACGCTTCTTGTCTCGCGTGGGGAACATGGGGACGGTACCGTCGACTCGAAAATCGCACAAAGGTCGATGAGGTTGACGAATATCCTTCAACCTACCTCCTGGGTCGCCTCTCTCTGGTCCCAGTGTCAGAGTTCAAGTCCTGATGAAGTATGAGTGTAGGGGAAGAGCTCATGAGATTAAGTTGAGAACTTGGCAAAGGAGAATAACAAACATTATTGTGCACTTCGCCGTAGATACATCCATCACCGGACAGTCGGTATGAGGCTGGAATCGCAAGAGACATGCACCGGTGCACACAGAGTTCTTACCCATGGTAACAAACCTGAGCCCCTCACTGTATTTTAGCTAGCTAATGCTTATTTATTATCATGAAATTGACTGTGTTCAGCATCGGGCCTCAAGGCAAATAGTTTCAACTTATCCAAGCAGGTCCATTTTTTTTCTAACCAAGCATAGAAGTTTAAAGTATAAATTAAGGGCATACATTTAGCTTGGCCATCAAGTTATAACTCATTGTTATACTCTGAAACGTTCATAGGAAATAAAAAAAAAAAGTATGTTTTATCATTATGGGGGTACTGCAACGTAACAACAGAGACTAAGACCTAGTAGGTATTATATTTATAGTGGTCACTGTGATTGGAATTTTTTTGTAGTAATGATCACTGTAGAATGTATCACTATTTAGGAACGCCTCGGTGGCATTTAGTGTCTTAGAGTGATGGTAAACTGCTCTAGAGTAATACTGTTGGGGCGCAACTTTGGTATGTAACTCTTTTTCTAGAGTAGTATTAGTGTTGTTGGTGCCATGTGAAGATAACGCGACATCGCGCGGATTCATTATTATTTCTAGATTTATTCTTAGTATTTTATCACTGGTTTTTTGATAAGCTTCTTCGAAATTTGGAGTAGTTTTATAGTAAAATTCTGTATAAGGATGAAATATACTGTACTGTTAGTAATAAAAATAAGGCAAAAAAATTATACAGGATATATATCTCTTGTTCCTAAAGTGTGATGGGATCCTCCAAGTGGAGTCGTAGAGAAGAATGTAATGATCGAGTAAAGGTCTGTCCATAAAACATAATATTAGAAATGACTCTCACTACATGTTCTGTTTCATGTTATAAATAATTTTATGAACTTATTGTTATTTTGTGAGTTAAAATTACCTGCATGAGATTTACAGGGTGAGTAAACTGATTATTACCCTGCAAGTAATTTGAGGTGATGTAAGTGGGACTTAGTCACTGAGGTCGCTAAACTGTAACTCTCTCGTATGCCCACCTTCTTCCACCACTTTCACAAAAAAGCTAGGACTTGACATTTGTAAATTATGAATTACAATACTAAAATCAGTCTTCTGGATAATTAACAGTTGTGGACTGTTATGATTAGGCTTGTGGGTATCACAAAATATAATTAGTATTAACACTTACCATTTAATTAGTGGAAGACACTTAATGCTGATGGAACTCATCCTAACATTATCCTAACAGCTAGGATTTATGATGGCCAATGCAAGAACTACTGTACATTATGGGTAAGCATCACTTAGCTGTGTTGTTGGGAAGGATTCATTGAAGTCCTCCATTTTTCCGTCCTGTCTGCCGAATTGTAAGGGTTTTCCATACTATCCCAATTCTGCAGCATGAACATGTCACCAATTTGATAAATTACGGATTGAGGCTGATATATACCAATTGACCTTCGAGAATGCCTGATTACATTGCACAATACAGTCCAATATTCACGCATTAAATTCAATGTGGCGTCTCTTGCCGTCCTCTCACAGTGATTTTACACCCATCACTCGAAAATTTCTCGAAGGGTCAATCAGCATTTCTATTTTATTTCCTTATATAATTATTATATTATTAACTTATATGTTCTCATTTAGAAAAATTATGCAAAAAAATTCCACATGAATAACGAGAGAGGAAGTTATTAAATAGGAGAGTTTGAGGTATGGGATTGATGGAGGGATTATTTTGAGGGAATTGTTTAAATGCATTGATGAAGATAGGGAAGCTGTGATTTTCGTGTATTAGGGCTCAAGGAGGAACAACATCTTGTTGGAGTGAGGAAGAGCCAGTTGTGAGTGTGGGGAAGTTCGTGAGGCAGGTAGGTAAAATGAAAGGTGGTAAGGGCAGCCGGATTGATGGGATAAGATAGAAATGTTAAAAAGCAGGTGGGGATAGAGGTTTTGGTGTGGTTGGCGCATTTTTTTAATAAATGTATGGAAGGGGTTAGGTACCTAGGGGGATTGCAGAGAGCTTGCATAGTTTCTTTGTATAAAAGGCAAAGGGATACAGAGAGGGCAAAAAAATTATAGGGGGATAAGTCTGTTGAGTATACCTGGCCAAAAGTGTATGGTAGAGTTTATTTTGAAACGAATTAAGAGTTAGACGGAGAATAGGGATAGCAGATGAAACAAGGAGGGCTTTAGGAAAGTAGGGGGTGTGTGGACCAGGTGTTTACAGTGAATCATTAAGTTGAACAAAAACAAAACTATTTAGATAAGGATAAGAGGTGTTTTTGGCATTTTATGGATTTGGAAAAGGGCGTATGACAGGGTGGGATAGGGGGCAATGTGACAGATGTTGCAGGTGTATGGTGTAGGAGGTAGGTTACTGAAAGCAGTTGAAGAGTGTTTTTACTCGAGATAGTGAGGCTCAAGTTAGAGTATGTAGGAAGAGGGAAAATTATTCCCAGTAAAAGAGGCCTTAGACAGGATGTGTGTGTCACCGTGGCTGTTAATATATTTATAGATTGGGGTTGTAAGAGAAGTAAATGCGAGGGTCTTGGCAAGAGGCGTGGAGTTAAAAGATAAAGAATTCACATAAAGTGGGAGTTGTCACAGTTGCTCTTTTGCTGATGACACTGGTGCTCTTGTGGAGATTCTGAAGAGAAGTTGCAGAGGATTGGTGAAATGAATTTGGTAGGGTGTGCAAAAGAAGAAAATTGAAAGTGAATACAGGATAAGAGTTAGGTTATGAGGATAACAAAAGATAGGTGATGAAAGATAGGATATCAGATTGGAGGGAGAGAGTATGGGGTAGGTGAATGTATTCAGTATTTGGGAGTGGATGTGCCGCGGATGGGTCTATGAAAGATGAGGTGAATATAGAATTGATGAGAAGGGAAAAGGGTGAGTGGTGCAACCTTAGGGAGTCTGTGCGAGACAAAGAACTTTGTCCTTGGAGGCAAAGAGGGGAATGTATGAGAGTATTGTTTTACCAATGGCTCTTATATGAAGTGGGAAGCAGGTTGATGATGTTGCAGCAAGGAGATGGCAGGAGGCAGTGGAGATGTCATGTTGAGAGCAATGTGTGGTGTGAGTATAATGCGAGAATTTGTAGTTTGGAGTTAGGAGGAGGTGCTAAGACTGAAAATTTTTTATAATCTCTTCAAGCTTAAGAGAATCTTAAAAATTACTGTCCACTTCTTTAACTATTTCCATATAAAAATAATCTCTGTATTCGATTAATGAAGTTATGCGCACTGGGAAACGTTTTGGTAATAAAGATACCAAAATAATTACTTTATTACTCTTTGCAGAGGCAAAGGCATGTTCGCCGGCCTTTCACTGAGACCCACATTAAAGGTTCACTTGGAAAAAGGAAATCTGGATCCCAGGTCTACAAATCCTTACAGATGTGACGAGTGTACAGGCAAAAGGGGGGGGGTTTGGCCTGTACATTGCAGAGGTCACTTGTTTGCACAGACACTGGCTCAAGGCCTCAAATGACGGTAGTGGAAGTTTAGCAGTAAGGTCGAGAACCAACCTAGTTCATTGTGGTAGTCTACAAGCCTCGGATGCAACATCCCAGCAATTCCAGGAACAGTGTTAAAAAATTGAACCACTGTCTGGAAAAAATCTTCCAAAGCTCCTGCACCAACATCTTGCTCCTGGGGGATTTCAAACTTAGGCACCTAAAATGGAGGATATAGCAAATAATATTGATTGCAGTAATAACACCAGGAGGCGCCTGATGAAAACTTCACACTCCTCGAGCTTTTAAATCTCTGCACAAAATTCAATTTTAAAAACCAGCAAATAATAGAGCCTACTAGATGGAGAATACACTAGACCTCATATTCACTAACAATGATGATTGATAAGAAATGTCACCATTATCAAAAACAAATTACTCAGATCACATACATAATTGAGTTCAGACGTGTATGCGAGGCGCCCAGACCGACAAAGATGGACTAGTCACGAGGAGATTCACCAAAATTCAACTTCAGTAAACAAAAAACTTATGTGGGACCAAGTAAACCAAGTCCTAACCGATATAAGCTGGGAAGATATACTAGCAACACAGACCCAAACTTATGCCTAGACACAGATTAACTCGGTGGCACTCGATGTATGCACAAGGCTTATTCCTCTAAGAAAAAGAGGAGTAGATTGTAAATAGAAAGAGACAGGCGCTCCCTTTACAGGCGGCTGGAAAGAATAACAGAGCGGCTAAAAGAAGGTCTATCATATCTGAATCGCAGGGGGAGCACTGGTCAGAGAAATAGCAAGCATCGACTTAAGCTAAAAGAATCCTTTAGGAGTCAGGAATCGCGGGAAGAACTAAAAGCTATATAATGAAATCGAAAGAACCCAAAGTATTTCTTCTCCTGTGCAAAATCAAAACATCGTGAACACGCCCAGTATTGGGCCCCTACTTAAACAAGTGGGTCCTACACAGATGACAGCAAGAAATGAGTGAGCTCTCAAGTCCCAATATGACTCAGTTTTAGCAAGCGCTAACCAGGACTGAGAGTCGAAGATCAAATGTATTTTTTATGAGAAGAGCCACAAAAATTTGATTAACAAAGCTATCCGATGTTAATCTGACGCAAATGAACTTCGAAACAGGGATAAATGACATGCATGCCACTTGCCCCAGGCAGATCATGGAACTCTGTGTTCATCAAGAACTGCAAAGATGCCCCTATCACGAGCCTTTTCCATCTATGGAGAGGGAGGCATGGACACGGGGGTCTCCCTCAGTTACTAAAAACAACAGACATAGCCCCACTCCACAAAAGGGGGCAGTAAAAAAATAGCAACAGCAAAGAAAACTACAGACCAATTGCACAAATCATATCATATAAAAATCTTTTGGAAAGGGTCTAAGAAGCAAGATCACCACCCATCTAGAAACCCATCAGTTAAACATACCAGGGGCAACATGGGTTTTGAACAGGTCGTCCTGTCTGTCTAATACTGGATCACTCGGAAAGGTCCTTAATGCACTAGAAGATAAAAAGAATTGCAGATGTAATATATACAGCTTTGCAAAAGCCTTCGACAGTGTGACCATGGCGTAAATAGG
Organism: Cherax quadricarinatus; assembly: GCF_026875155.1. NCBI lineage: Eukaryota > Metazoa > Arthropoda > Malacostraca > Decapoda > Parastacidae > Cherax > Cherax quadricarinatus. The sequence continues at coordinate 15,515 of NW_026507679.1, forward strand.
CACAAAATGCGCGCTAAGGATTAACAGGAAAAGTCGGTCGATGGATCTATAATTTCTCACTAACAGAACACAGAGTGTAGTCGTCAAAAAGAGTAAAGTCCGAGGCAGCTCGGTGTAAAGCTTGTTCTACAATGCACAGTACTAGCTCCATTCTTGTTCCTCATCCTCAATATCCGACATAGACAAGGGATGTCAGCCACAGCACATGTCTTCCTTTGTCCAGATGACACCGAATCTGCATGACAGTGTCTTCCATTGCAGGACACTGCATGGCTCCAGGCGGACATCAACAATCTTTCAGGGGGCTGCAGAAAACATTATGAAGTGCAACGATTGAGAAATTTCAATTACTCGATATGGTTAACATGAGGAAATTAAATCTTCATAAGAGTACAAAACAATTTTGGCCACAAAATAGAGCGAAAAACACCATGTCAAAGACCTGGGAGTGTTAAGTCGGAGGATCTCACCTTCAGGACCATAACATTGTATCAGCATCTGCTAGAAAAATGACAGGGATGGATAATGAGAACCTTCATAACTAGGGAGGCCAAAGCCCATGTTGACACTCCTTCAGGTCATTGTTTATCTTGGCTGGGAATATTGCTGCACTCTACAGCACCTTTCAAGGCAGTGGAAAATTGCCGGACTAGAAAATGTACAGAGAAACTTTCACGGCGCGCATAACGGAGATAAAAACACCTCAATTACTGGGAGCGCTTGAGGTTCTAAACCTGTATTCCTGGAACGCAGGGAGGGAGAGATACATGAGTTATATTCACCTGGAAAATCCTAGAGGGACTAATACCGAACTTGCACACGAAAATCACTCATACGAAGCAAAGGACTTGGCAGACGATGCACCACCCCCAATGAAAATGCAGGGGTGTCACTAGCACGTTAAGAGGACCATACAATAAGTGTCAGGGTCCCGAGATGTTTCAACTGCCTCCAGACAACATATGGGGGATTCACCTACAGACCCATGGCAGTCCTTCAAGCTGGCACTGGGGACAAGCACCTAAAAGTCAGTTCCTGATCAGCCGGGCTTGTGGCTCGTACGTTGGTTTGCGTGCAGCCAGCAGCAACAGCCTGGTTGGATCAGGCGCTGATCCACAGGAGGCTGGTCACAGACCGGGCCGCGGGGGCATTGACCCCTCCGAAATCTCTCCAGTGTAAATCCAGGTAATTTATCATTATAACATACAAATTATTACACAAAAATGTTGATCATATCCGGTTACTTGCTTTGGAAAATATCCATAATCTTATCTGATATTTATTAATAGTTCAGCATTTTCTGTCAGGGAATAACTAGAAGTTTCGCGGTGGCTCATAAACTCCCTCCTCTGTACCTCAAAGAGAAACTAGGTATTAGTCCTGGCATTTCATGTGCACATGACACCGAATTCTTTTGGGAGAGGCAGACCAAAACAAAACTTTCCCAAATTTTAGTAGGTTAAATAACACCCGAATTATGACCGTATTATTTCTAAAACAATTAACATATATTATACCCAACACGGATGTATTTCAGTTACAAAAAGAAAATGTGGAAATTTGTTTGGACTGCCCATGCATGAGTTGTCTACCCTGAGCAAGCTTGTGACACCGAGCCCTGAGGTGGTACCTCAGCCTCACAAAGTGGCTTATAGGTCAGATTTCCATAATGACTGATGTTGCAAGAAATCTCACCTGCATGCACGAATGAAGGGACTTAAATTTACTTGGCGTTGGAGATGTATTCCCAATCTTCAACCTCCCTAAGCTTAGCCCCTCGGACTTTCCCTCAAAACATGTGAACCAGGAACTCCCTTAATTCTGCAATATTTCAGTGGTATTAGGATCTGCCTGACACTCAGAATTCTGTTTCCAAGGGGGAGAATAAACCTTAGTATAATTACAGGTAGGACACTAGCTCTAAGCTTAGCAACGAGGGAGATGCCGGTACAGTTACATACTGGTCATTGGCCATCCAATGCACAAAGACCCACAGTTCTACTCACTCGCAAAATTCCCCCAGACAACTGGCAACAAAATACTGAGAAAGGAGGTCTCGTTTACTGTATGGGCCTGACGGAGGAGGTCATCTACGGTACTTTGGGGTATGCCTCCACCAGATTGCCAAGGAGCCTAGTAGGTGTAGACACATGGGACATGCCTGACATTCCTGGCAGTGTGCCTCGTCGGAAGTTTCGACAAAGAAAGAGGCACTGTGGTCTTCAAAAACCCGTGCCTCGGCATTCAAACTTGGGCTGCCAGTTTCCCTAGCTAATATATCCTATCTAGTGTGTGCCTTTTTTTTTAATATACAGCTTATTATTACCTCGTTTAAGGTCTTAGGTCTATATTATTATTATCTTCAGTGCTCAATAATCCTATATTAGTTACTGACAGTTTAAATACCTACCTCTTCTTGAAGGGGTAAATCTATCAATTAAAATGTACCTTCAACCACCTTTGCCAACCCGTGGTGTATGTGTGTGTGTTGGGTGGATGTAAGGGCCAGCAGAACTCAGACGGCCTTTCCGTGGAATTACTAGGGCCTATCATATGACGTATCTGTCTGTGGAACATTAGGACCGAATAAGTTTCCACATCCTCCTGCCGGCAAAGGTAGGCAATGAGTTACATCATGTCCACCTTCGCAACCTCCACAGTGGCCATGGACACAAGTGCCGTCCGAGCCACTCATCATTGAGCAGACTCGGTCAAACTTCAACATCCAGTTTTTTGCTGTGTTGGACTCTGGGGGTGTAAAAATGTTGGTTTCAGTGAGGTCTTAGCACCCTTTCTTTAACTTGAGTTCTAGAATGGTGCAGCAGTAAGGACAAGGGAGAGAGGGGTGGGGGGGGTGGGTGGGATTGCATATTCTTGGACTGCAAGAAGGCGTTTGACACAGTTCCAACAAGAGATTGGTGCAAAACTGGTAGGGGACCAAGAGGGATAACGGGAAGGCACTACATTGGATCAGGGAATACTTGTCAGGAAGACAGCAGCGAGTCATGGTACGTGGCAAGGTGTCAGAGTGGGCACCTGTGAACCTCAACGGGGTCCACAGGGGTCAGTCCTAGGGACCAGTGCTGTTCTGGTATTTGTGAACGTCATGACAGAAGGAATAGGGACTCTTCTATGAGGTGTCCTGTTGCAGATGACGTGAAGGTTGATGAGAAGATTTCACTCGATCAAAGACCAGGCCAGAACTACAAAGGGATCTGGACAGGCTGCAGACCTGGTCCGCAATTGGCTCTCGGAGTTCAATCCACCAAGTGCAAAGTCATGAAGATAGGGGAACGGGCAAAGAAGACCGCAGACGGTGCACAGTCTAGGCGGCAGAGATACAATACCTCACTCAAGGAAAAAAGATCTTGGGGCTGAGTATTAACACCAGGCACATCTCCTGAAGCCACATCAACCAAATAACTGCTGCAGGCATATGGGCGCCATAGCAAAGACCTCAGAAAAAGCATTCCGACATCTTAATAAAGGAATCATTCAGGAATCCCTGTACACCGTTACGTTCGGAGCATATTGGAGTATGCGGCACCAGTGTGGAACCGACACTAGCAAGGGCACGTAAAGAAAATAAAAGAAGTGCAGAGGTTAGCAACAAGACTAGTCCCCGGCTAAGGTGGTTTGTCCTAACGAGGAGAGGTTAAGGAAATCAACCTGTAAGACACTGGAGGAGGAGAGTTAGGTGGGGATACATGATAACGACATACAAAATACTGAGAGGAATGACAAGGTGACAAAGACAGGATGTTCCAGAGATTGGGACACAGTAACAAGGGGACACAGTTGGGAGTTGAAGACGCAGATGAATCACAGGATGTTAGGAAGTATTTCTTCAGCCACAAAGTAGTCAGTAAGTGGAACAGTTTGGGAAGCTATGTAGTGGAGGCAGGATTCCATACATAGCTTTATAGCAGAGGTTTGATAAAGCTCACGGCTCAGGGAGAGTGACCTTAGTAGCGTCAGTGAAGAGGGGGGCAGGAACTCGGACTCGACCCCGCAACCTCCACTAGGTGAGTACAACTAGGTGAGTACACACACCAACACACAACACACACACACCTCACTCCACTAAGCTGCTAGTTTATGCATATATGTATGCTACCTAATTTATGCCCACCACGCACACAAACACTAGTACCGGAGGTGTGAGAAACATGGTGTAGGTCCGATATTTAAGAAAGGGGATCAGACAGGTGCATTAAACTACAGGTTAGTATCACTTGAATGCATAGTACTTAAGGTTATGGAGAAGATTATAGAGAAAAAGTAGTGGTATACATTGAAAAGAATGTTTTAGAGATGGTTAAATCCTGTATTCAAAAATCGCTGAGTTCTGTGACAAGGAAACGGAAGTTAGGCGAAACAGAGAAAGATGGTGGACTTATATTTTTGAACTGTCGGAAGGTGATCGTTAGAGTACCTCACAGGAGACTGTGACAAAAAACTAGAGGAGTAAGAGGATAACAGGGGAAAGACTACAGTGAGATCAAGGAATACCTAAAGGAATGGAAAGAAATAGTAATTTTCCAGGAAGAGTGTAGAAAATGGCTAAATGAGAGAGGTTCCACTATGGTTAGTACTGTTTCTTGTGTATGTAAACAAGATGACAATAGAATTCGAGAGAGAGGTGTAATCTGTTCAAAGATGATGTGAACACTAGAGGAGATACTCATCTGTTTATTGCTCAGTTTATACAAGCTCCGCTGCCGAGTTTATACAACACCTGCTGCATTAATTTATGCAAACACATCTGTGCCTAGTTTATAAGTACACCTGCTCCATGTTTTTACAATAACTGCTGCCTAGTTAATGGACAATGCATCTGCTGCTAGTGTATACAGAACACCAGCAGTAGCTGTGGTGTCTGTATAAAACTTAAGACTCACACATAGTTACCTAGTTTATACAAGATATACACCTATTAGACTTGTTTATTATACTCAAAACAGTGAGCCGGATTTAGGTGGTGGGGCCCCGGGGGCTCAGTTTTGTGGGGGGCCACCTTGCATGAAAAGGTCTAACTCTATTTGGTTAGAAGATTTTAAGTTTCTCTTGGAAATCTTTCGCCACTCTCAATATCCGTTACCATACTCTTTAAGATGAAGAAATGATAAACATATAATTTCGGATTTATAGTGTTTTTTTAGCACCTTTTCTGTTCTATTTGAAAATGTAACTTAAATAGTTATCTACAGACTTATGAGGAATTTATCTTCATCTGATTAAATATTATAAGCCAAGTAACATTCCACACTATTTGAGGTAAAGTCTCTGATTGACTCCATCAAAATCCAACAAAGTGCAGGGAGGTCAGATTCTATTGCTCGACAGTCAGTTCACAAGCCGCCTTGCTTCAGGTTATTCATAGCCAGTTATACATACCACACGTTGTTCACATAATGACCTTAATCAAGAGTTATTCATACCGCAGAGCCCTGCACAACCCAAGGATGTTGCACACCCAGGTTGATGTTGTGCTGTGAATCATCTTTGTGTCAGTAGCTGATGATGCGCTCGACCAATGGATTTGTAACACTAGCGAACCGATGATTCAAACAAGACAATATCCATCACAATTCAACTCTTACATACATTTTCTATTTGTTGCGATCTATTCAATTCAGTATATGTGTGTCATAATTTTTCTCAATAGGTTTGTATACCGTTTTACTTGTATTTGTAGTAAATGCAGATATTATAATTATTATTATTTTCGCATTTTCCAGGTATTCTATCGGGTTATATCAGTAAATATATCTGTTTTTTACAGCTTTCGGGAATACAGTTGCAGTTTATCTTGTATTACGGATGGTTCCTCCGAAGGAGAGTAATCAATTTTTTGAGATGGGTAATGGTGTGCATAATTAACATATTAAACTAAACGAACTAATGAACTGTCTATACACATGTGCATTCACTATTAGATTCATTTCAGAAGAAATAGTATTTACAATTTTTTATCGCTTTTAGTCGTTATATAAAGATGAACGGTATTAAAGTTACCAAAGTGTTATACACTATCGTATTCATCAGCTCCGCTCGGCATATGTACCATCAGTAGTCTACATCGCTACTATGCTCACAACTTTGCGTATCTCTTCGTCCTCGTTTTGAGCGTTAATCGGAAAGATCAATTGACAGATGGAGCAGCTGAGGAGCGAGAACCAAGAAACCTCCAAACGTGCAGCGAGGGAAGTAACGTGACCACTCGCCTGCGGAGTCTTAAATCAACATACCGCCGTCAGGAGGGTGGAATTACACAAACTTCGCGAGCAGACGCAAGAGGTGGGTTTTTAAATAAGTAACTTCAGCAGGGTTGTGAGTAATACTTACTCTGCAAACGGACCACTAATATATATTTATATATATATTATTATAATATAATATATATATATATATATATATATTATATATATTATATATATATATATATATATTTATATCTATAGATATATATATAATATTTTATATATATATTTATATATTTATATATGTGTATCAGCTGCGTCAAGTACATTCGTACTTCAAGGCCCATTTTTTTCTTTTTTACATTTTCAAATTTTAGTGTGAAGTTGGTTGCAGAAGTTATTATCTAGTGGAAGGTAAACTGCAGATGATTATCTGGTGGAAGGTAAATCTGCAGAGTTTGACTTATCTTAGAGGAAGGTAAAACTACAGAGGGAAATATTATCTTAGTGGAAGGTTAAAATACAGACAATTAATATTATACTTAGGTGGAAGGCGCCGGCTGTAAAAGTTATACTATCTTAGTGGCAGGTAAAAACTACAGAGTAATATATCTATAGTGGATGGGTAAACTCAGGGTAATATTATCTTAGTGGAGGTAGCTGTAGAAGTTATACTCTCTTAGTGGAAGGTAAACTGATGCAGGCCATCACTAGCCTGAAATGCTGTGTATGGTTTATCTTCATTCCTTATAGGGACTTGATGATAGGGACTCTGTAGATCAATTGTGCTAAACACATAGTACTGAGCAATTTTGTTCACTGTATCATCAATTCGAGGTAGAGGGTACCCATCAAGAAGTGTAAATTTGTTGATTTACTCAGAGTAATCGATAGCCAGTCTCCGTTTCCTATAATCATCCTTAACAACAACAACCTGTGCATGCCAAGGGGAATTACTCGGTTCTATAATACCCTCCTTCAGCAGCCTCTGAGTTTCTTTCTCAATGAACATTCAATCCTCATAAGAATAGTGGCGTGACTTAGCTGATATAGGAAGGCAATCCGCGGTAAGATTTGCAAACAGCTTTGGTGGGTCTACCCATAAAGTGCTAAGTCCACAGACAACAAGAGGAGGCAGTTCACCTCCATATGTTAAGGTAACACTACCATGCAGCTTCTGAAAGTCCTGACCAAGGATAACATCAGAGCACAGTTGTGGCAGAATAGCTAAGTGTACATCTTGATAGTCCTTTCCATTAACTCTGAGATTTACCTTACAAAACCCTAAGGTCTGAATAGAGAGAGATGTTGATGCCATGGAAACGGTACCTGATGAGTGATGTACAGTCAAGGAGTGGCATTTAACTAAGTCCAGGTTGATGAAACTCTCTGAGCTGCCACTATCAATAAGACCATCTACTTCTGTTCCTTTGATGAATACTTTCACAACTGCTGTGAAAATTTGTCTGGACTGCCTCCAAGTGAGTCGCCTACCCTGGCAAGCTCTGTTGACACCGAGCTCTGAGGTCGGTACCTCAGCCTCACAAGTGGCTTATAGGACAGATTTTCATAAATGACTGATGTTGCAAGAAATCTCGCCTGCATGCACGTTTAAAGGACTAACTTACTTGGTGATGTAGAATCTATTCTGGTCTTCAACCTCCCTAAGCTTAGCCCCTTTGGACTTCCCCTCAGAAATCACGTGCAACCGGGAGCCTTAGTTCCTGCAATATTCAATCGATATTACTGACCTGCCTGCACCTCAGAAGTTCCTGCATCCAAGGGTGTGTGTATCCCCTAGTATAACTATGCAGAAACGGACACTAGCTTCTAAGTTGACAAGAGACGTACTGGTCATGAACTGCCGGCTACACAAAGGCCACAGCACAACTCACTCGCAATTTTTCCCAGACACTGGCCAGGATCCTAAGAAAAATGGAGGTCTTGTCTTACTGTATGTGCCTGATGGAGGAGGACATCTAAGGTACGTCAAGGTGCCTCCACCAGATTTCCCCAGGTCTAATATGTGAAGACACGTGGGGGCGCCGCCTGCTGATCACGGCACGTGTTGTTCAGATGGTGTCTAGTCTTAGAAGGAAGCTCTGGCATCTTCGAGACCCGCGCCTCATCATTCAAACTTGGGCTGCCAGTTCTCCCTAGCTAACATAACCTAGTGTTTGCCTACATTTGGCCTATTACTACCTATGATAAGGTCTTAGGTCTACATTATTATTATCTACAGTTGCCTCAATAATCCTAATATTAGTGTACTAACAGTATAAACTACCTACTTCTTCCCTGAAGGGTAAATCTATCAATTAAGAAGTACCCTCCAACCACCTTCGCCAACCCGGGTGAGTGTGTTTGTGTTTTGGGTGGGTGTAAGGGCCCGCAAACGGTGTGTTTTTCCTCGTTGGGACTTCTCGGACCGAATAAGTTCCAACATCCTCCCACCGGCGAAGGTAGGCGCTAAGTCTAAATCAAGTTCACCTTCCGTGAGCCCCCGCAGCGGACCCTGGACAAGAGTGCCGTCCAGCTACTCTCATCGAGCAGACACCTCTGGGGGTGTAAACTTGTTGGTTCCGGTGGTCTTAGTACCCTTTCCTTTAACTTTAACATCTTTCGTATGTCTAGCCTTGACTGAGTGGCTCCGTACTTTCCCACCCAGTGGCCCACATGCCCTGGTAGCCTTTCCTCCCACTGATACGAGGTTCCCTGGATTTAATGGCAATCTATCTCCTTCTTTACATACCCTGTAAAAGTGTTTTCCCAAGGTGGCCGAGTGTTCGTCACTCCCTACCTGGTTCGGCTTCCCT
>NW_026507680.1:0-29455 GCF_026875155.1 Cherax quadricarinatus
ACAACTTAACCTAAGGATTAAAACATAATTGTACAATAGGATTGTAATATTTTCATAGTTGAACAGTAGATTTTTAAATTTAAATAATGAATTAAATTTGTATAAGACAAAGGAATATTCATATAGTCCAAAATGCTTTTGTGAAAACAATGGTTAAATTTATATTCCTGTCAACAATAGATAAAAGGTTCTAAGTGATTGTTGAAGTTATGATGTGGAGTACATAGGTGAGTATGGTGTACTGAGAATTTAGCTTATAGTCTGGGGTGATTAAGTGGCTTTTGAGAAGAGTCTTAAATTGATTTTCAGACTGGTTACTTAAATACTTCTGGTAATGAATCCATATTTTAGGGCCCTTTATGTGCATTGAGTTTTTACACAGTGTGAAAATGACACAAGGTAATCAAAAGAGATCTGTGTCCTGTGTTGTGGTCATGTGTCCTGTTTAAGTTGGTGAGGAGAAGTTTGAGTGGAGGGTTATATTTCCCCGGTATTGTTCTGTGTAATGTAGTGTGTTACAAAAAACACGATTTGTAATAAGTTTTAGAGATCTCCAGTGAATACTAGAAAGGACTGCCCTTCTAACCATTCGGGCCTGTTACTGGTTTTCGTAACAAGTAGTCAGTATCCTGGTCCAATTATCCATTAGAATTCAATAAGAATTATTAGTGTTTCAGGATTACAACGGGTAGGCTACTAACTAGAGAAATAAAATTTAATAAATTTATTAACAATCAAGATGTCTAGGAGTATAATTATCAAATTAAAATAAATTAATAAATTTTAAACAAGTTAAAAATAATCACTTCTCTCGTGTACAGTCAGGCCGGATTCCGCATGGGCAAACTAGCATTTGCCTAGGGCCCCGCGCTTTTTGGGGGCCCCCGTGGTCCAAGGGTTCAGGGGCTCATCCAAGATCCAAATAGCAGAGGATGAAGCCCAAAAACAGCAACTACAAGAAGTGAAGCAGCCAGCTTAGCATCAAAATTGGAAGATTTGAATTGGCCTTTCTCTGTGTGCTTTGGGACTGTATACTGGAACGGTTAAATGCCACGAACAAGACACTTCAGAAAATTGAAATTGAAATTTGGGTACTTGTGCTAACCTCTATGCAGGCTTAGTTGGAATTTGTAAGCTCACTCGCAATGATGAAGCTTTTGAAATGTTTGAAGAGAAAGCTAAACTGCTGGTGAAGACTACAGTTACCGGCTGATCTCAGCGGGCAAGGAAGAGAAAACGCAATTTTGAAGAGCCAGACAATGAAATTGTGTTGCTACCAAGGCAGAAATGTAAGACAGCTACATACTTCGTCATTCTGGATTCACTGATTACAGAATTGGTGAAAAGAAAAGAAATCTACCAGAATCTCAATGACAAGTTTGGATTTCTGTTCAAAATTACTACTATGCCAGTTTGCAGAATTTGAGAGAAGCTGCATTAAAGTTGCAACAACACCTTTCACCCAGATGTTCAGACATTTTTGTTGAAAAAATAGTTAATTTTTCTGGGTATATGAATCAGATTAAAGCTCCACTTGAAAATGTCCGCCCTCAGCTGCTTTGAAACATTTAAGAAATGCAGGTATCTCAGAAACCTTCCCTAATTGTTGACATAGTGTATCGCCTTTACCTAACATTTCCCCAGCTACTGTGAAGGAGAATGTTCATTTTCTGTTTTGAAAAGAGTGAAAAACCAGCTCTGTTCAACAATGAGCCAAGACAAATTGTGTAACCTACCCTTGTTGACCACTGAGTCTGATCTAACAAGAAATATTGTTTTTTCAGAATATAATTGATTTTGCCAATATGAAATCCAGAAAAAAGTTTATTTAAGAAGTGCCTGTAAATATAAACAATTCTTTACTTTGTTGAGTTTATATGATTTGATAGTCTTATGCATGTTTGCAATGATAACAATAATGGTCAGTGATTTATAAAAGGAATAATGTGCTGTAGTTGGTTATGCTGAATATAATAGGTACATGATGTCACTACTTTAATAGCCTAAATTTTAGAAATACTATGCTGTCTTGAGTTTATTCTCTTAAAATGCATGATTTAACAAGATAGTTTAAGGGCTGTGGTAAAGGGTTTTGGTTGTCTTGATGTACTTTCCCTATTAATTTAATCTAAAGAGCCAGAATGTATTTAATTAGACCTTAACAGGCTCACACCGACCTTCCCCCACCCCCAAGCTGGAAGGGGTCGCTTCGCTTACCCGTAACTCAAATGGGGCCCCCGCCAATCTGATAGCCTAGGGCCCCGGAGACCTTTTAATCTGGCCTGTGTCAGTAGTATTGTGTACTGAAGGCACATATCACATGACTTTATATCTTAAGTACCATCTGGTACCATTAACATTTAATAATACATATCATAAAATAGTTTTTGTGTATGTTGGTGTAAGTGCTCAAAGTTAGTTAGCTATGGTCTCAAAACTCGACTAGACTTAAAACCAGTGCACTGGCAAAGGCCTACACATCAACTAAATTCTTGACCAGCTGGCAATCAGAACAGCTTGCTTGACAATAAAACATACTGATAAGCTGAAACAACAATATAACAAGCAAAAGTTGACACGTATCTGGAACAAGGAGATAATATAACGGCACTAAAGTAGGGACCATTTGCAAATCCTCCACAAAAGTCACAAAACTCACATACTACTGGAAATCTAAGTTCAGCATAAGGAAAAATCCCCAGACTGTGACAGTACACAGATACCAGTGCAAGTTAGGTCAGAAGCTACAGCTCAGGACCCTGAAGCTGCCTGCAGAGTATCTATGCGAAACACAAACCGTGTCGTACAACGTTTAAAATCAACAAGTCTAGACAATGTTCTGCGAACAGATAGTTCCACAGAACCTACAACAATAAAGCGACAGAGACGATCTTTCGACAAGGGCAATAAGGAGAGTTTGGCACGTCTTGTCAGGAATACGCCCAACCACCAAGAGGAGTCTAGCCCTGATGACTACTTCAGGCGAGGTGTGAAAACCCCCCATCGGGATCAGTGATTGCTCCGTGGACACAGTTGTGGCTCCCAGCAACACGAGAAGCTGGCAGAGTAATGAGCCTCGAGCGATAATTACAGTAGTTAGACAATATAGACTTGAAGACTATGAGCAAATAATAAATTATTTACGATTGTTACATCCTACCTAACAATATAACTAAGTCAAATAATAATATGTAAAGCAACATATTTACGATTTAGCCTATATTGCAAATAATGTATAAGCAATATAAAAATTATATGAAAAGGTATATCATTATATACATTGGACCCATTCAGGGGTCGCAACAAGTCAGGCGTATGAATAAAGTATGATGTTCTTAATTGGTGAGCAGATTCAGACTTTTGAAATAGGTGGAGTATGTGGACAAGAGTGGGAATTCGTTACATTCTTACTGCTGCCTTTTGCTGAGTTATGTGGGGTATTAGGTGACTGGGATGTTTGTTGTCCCCATGCACAAATTCCATATGTAAAGGTAAGGGTATATGAAGCATATGGTACAGTGCAGTAGAGCTGATTGTGGAATGCAGTACCTGAGTATCTTTGGATTAGTATGCCTACAGTCTTGGAGATTTTCTTGGTATTTGTTGTAATGTGTGTTCGGAACTTAAGGTTACTGCAAGGTGGATCCTAGAGGAATTTTCCCTCTTTGAGTCTTGTGACTGATGGATCCATTTAGCATTATGTTAATAGGATATCATTTGCCAGCTTTGTTTCCAAACTGAATGACATAGGTTTAGTCAGTAATTTGGGAATAAGTTTATTAGTTATCATCCAGGCAGATATTTTCTGCAATTCGGCATTGACAGTGTTTGCTAGATGACTGTGTTTGGGTGGTGTGAAATGCATATGTACTGTCACCTGCAATAATATGGGTTGAGTAAGCTGTGATGCATTCGGTAGATCATTGATGTAGATGAGATAGAGGATGGTCCAAGGGACGCTTCCTTGTGGGACCCCTACTGTGATGGTTGGGTGGGAAGAGTTTGGTCATTTGCATATCACATATTGAGTTTTGTTGCCTAAGGTATGATTTTGGCTGCTGAGGGAGTGGGCCTCTGATACATAGTGCATTAATTTGTGGGTTACAGCATTTCATGGTAAACTGTATGTCAAAAGTTTTTATGTAAATCGAATGAAAATGCCCAGCGGGACTTCTTTTAGAGTGTGGTTATATATTAAGGGTTTTCCAGCATGTGTATGATAGCACATCATGTTTTTTATTCCTGAATCCAAATGACTAGGGTTTATATGTTGTGTGAGACGTGGTAGGAATTGATCAGTCAATGAATTAATTTTTCAAAGCTTTTAGAGAGCAGGTGGTAAGTTTAGATTAATTTGGTCTACAGTTATTCAAGTTCAGCTTGGTCACCTCCTTTGTGGATCGGAGTGACCATAGTCTATTTTGAGGATTGTGTGGGAAGGTAGCTTGATTTCAATGGATTGTTAAGAGCATTGCAATAATGTGGTGACAATACTTGAGAAACATTTTTTTGTGTCATAAAAGCAGGGCAAGTTGTTTATGTCTCTGCCTTGTTTTTAAGGGTGGTTTATGATGGGGCGTAAACTTCTATGGGGTTGGTTGGAGCTAGGAAATAGCGTTTTGGGCTAAGGTACTATGATGGTAGTCTGATGGACGGGTGTTTAATGCTTGGTATTTGGTTCGCTAAGATTTTAACCTATGGTGGAGAAGGAAACATTGAGTCTGTTTTCTGTTTCAGTTGGAGTGAGTAGGTGTAGTATGGGTTCATCGATTTTTGTTTAGTTTGATTGTTTTGTTTTTGGATAACTTTTATTTCCAAGAATTTCAGGTAGAGTTTTCCAGGGTTTTTTAGACATATCACTTTGATGATATGTAATCTATTTTCATAATACCAACTTTTTAGATCTTCTTATCAGGCTGGAAGTGCAGACGGAGTAAGTCTAGACTGTTCTCTAGTTATTTGACCCATTCTATTTCAGTTTTTCATATTTGTGCTTTGTAGTTAATGGGATTTGAGGATGCTATTGGTGTTAGAGGGTTATTCAGTCTGTCTTTGCTGTGATCTGTTTAGTTTTTTTGGGGGCAATGTTTGTTAGAAGAGGCTTTGGCTTTTTTAGAAAATTATTTATACATTCATCATATCTGTATATGTTTCGAGCTCATTTTGCCAATCGTGTTAATTCATAGCTGCTATAAAGTTGTTACTGCTGTCTCGTTATGTAGTCTGAAGGTTTACTTTAATGTCTTGTGGCAGTTTGCCCAGGATTAGTTATGAGAAGGTTGGGTAGTGGTCTGTAGTGTTGTCTGGATTATGCCTGATTTTAAAGGGGATATGGTGTGTGTCCAAGATGTGGTCTATTAAGGATATGCCTGTCTCCGGTGATTCTTGTAGGTTTTAGATATTGTTGGTGCAACAGGCAGTTACTCAGCAGCTGAGATTGCACGCGTCATCAGTCGAAGTGGACATGTTCGAGAGGTTCTAAGTGGATGGTAGGTGTATTCATATTTTGTTAGTGATATACAGTTAAATGTTTTTCTTTGGAAAATGAAACATCTTTCTCGACGTGCCTTCTGTATATACTATTTACTTCTCCTTACTCTTATGAATACCAAATATCACTCATCTATCAACCTCTTATTAAATGCACAAATAATCCTAGCAGTAACTGCCATTATACACTGCTAGTCAAGCTAAACTTACTCATCCCGTGCCAGCAAGAACATTACAGTTTTCAACATACATGTTAGATCATTGAGGTAAAATACACTTGATGACTCCTTGCAATACTGAAGTCTCTAAATGCTGAATAACTTTCATTATTCTTACTGAATCCTGGCTAAACAAAAATCTGACAGACTATTTACATACATGGTTACACAGCCATACATATCCTGCAGGCCTGACCCAACGGTAGCGAGGCCCTGCCATCTATTACTTTGATGAACTGGAATGGTATGAAAATTTACTTTCTACGAGGGGCAACAATGATAAAATATATACAGCGTACCCCGAGTTTCAAAACTTTCTTCCAAAAGGGCTGTTTGAGTGATTACTGGAACAAATTTATTGTCCCATAAGAATTATGTTAAATTTGATTAGTCCATTTCAGACCCCAAAATACACTTACAAGTGAGTGAGTGGTTGAACTTAGGGAGTTGTGGAGGACAAAGAACTTTGTCCTTGGAGGCAAAGAGGGGGAATGTATGAGAGTAAGTTTTACCAAAGCTCTTATAATGGGTGTGAAGCGTGGGTGATTGACAATGTTGCAAGCGAGGAGACAGGGCTGGAGGCAGTGGAAGATGTCATGTCTGAGGGCAATGTGTGGTGTGAATATAAATGCAGAGAATTCGTAGTTTGGAAGTTAGGAGGAGGTGCGGGATTACCAAAACATGTTGATCCAGAGGGTGAGGAAGGGTTGTTGAGGTGGTTCGGACATGTAGAGGAGAATGGAGCGAACAGAATGACTTCAAGAGTGTATCACGTCTGTAGTGGGAAGGGAAGGCGGGGTAGGGGTCGGTTAGGTAAGGGTTTGGAGGGGGGGGGTAAAGGAGGATTTGTGTGCGAGGGCTGGACTTCCGCAGGCATGCGTGAGGTGTTTGATAGGAGTGAATGGAGACAAATGGTTTTTAAACTTGTGTGCTGTTGGAGTGTGAGCAATGTAACTTTTATGAAGGGATCAGGGAAACCGGCAGGCGGACTGAGTCTGGAGATGCGGAAGTACAGTGCCTGCACTCTGAAGGAGGGTGTTAATGTTGCAGTTTAAAAACTGTAGTGTAAAGCACCCTTTGGCAAGACAGTGATGGAGTGAATGATGGTGAAGTTTTTCTTTTTTCGGGCACCCTGCCTTGTGGGAATCGGCCAGTGTGATAATAAAAAAATATAATAAATAATTGGGTCGAGTTGGGCGCAGTGTTCAAACACGGGGCACCACTGTAATAGCCTAAATTCACACAAAAAAATAAGTAGAATAAAGAAAGTATCTGCCAAATGTGGCAAAATTCATGATGGTGAAACCATTTTCCCTATTAAGAAATAATATAAATCCAATACTAATCTGTTTCAGACACCGCCAAACGTTATTAACAAAAATAATTTTTTTATAAATGTTAAATATATATTTTACTTACAGAAAGAAATGACAAACATAATATAAAGCACTAATAAAATGGAATAAATGAAACATTCACACACACTTACTTTTATTGAATAGACTCTTGTTGGTGGCTGGAAGGCGGGTAGGAGGGGAGGGGAGGCGAGTTTATTATGTTCAAAAATAAAAAAAAAAAGTAAAAAAAAAAAAAAAAAAATATGACGCTAATACAGTGGAACTCGGTTATAGGCTGTTAATCTGTTCCTGAAGATCAGCCTAAAAAACGACATGGCCAAAAACCAAAATAATATTTCTCATAAAGAATTAATATTGAGAATTCAATTAATCTGTTCCAGACAATAAAGTATTTGCAAAACAATAAAAATATTTTTTTTAACAATTAAATCAGTCATGTATTACATTACCTTTAGTGAGCCCTCATGCTGCGCTTCTAGGAATGCCTGTACACTCCCTGCATGCCTGTACACTCCCTGCATGCCTGCTACACTCCCTGCATGCCTGACTACAATCCCTGCATGGCCTGTGCCTTACACTACCTGCATGCCTGCTACACTACCTGCATGCATGCTACTACTTCCTGGCATGCATGCTACATCTTCCTGCTGCCTGCTACTACTCCCTGCATGGCCTTTTACCACTTCCTGCATGCCTGCTACACTTCCTGCATGCTGCTATATTCCTTGCTTGCCTTCTTCTCACGCACACTGCATGCCTGCTACATTTCCCGGCATGCCTGCTCCACTTACTGCATGCCTGCTTTATTCCTTGCATGCCTTTCTACCACTCCCTGCATGGCCTTTCTACACTCCCTGCATGCCTGCTACACTTTCCGCATGCCTGCTACACTTCCTGCATGCCTGCCACACTCTTTGACTCTATGCCTGCCTGCCTTGAATTTCTATTCATGGTTCTCACTTTCTTTACCAAAGTAACTTTTACTAGAACTTTCTTTGGGGCCATGGTGACTTAATTTCACAGTTAGCATTGATAAAAAACCACCAAAAACAAACAATTATAGGGAAATCTTTGGATGATACAGGCAGAAGCTCCTCACTCCGCCCAGAGACCAGCAAGCGAGTGGCTGCTGGTTGGGCAGGTGTACGCATCCCATATGCCGAACAAGCGAAATAACAGCCAATACGAAAGCCGAAAAACCGGCCTCATATCATAGTTGGTAATAAACAGGAAACAGGCCGATACCGAGGGTCATGTATCATCTCTAAGTCTTATTTATCTATCAAAATTGTCATCTATACGACATAATAAAATAATTTAATAACATGGGCCCTAGGCGAAACAAAGTGTATGGGAGTGGGGGTTTCGGTGGGGGGAAATAAATGGGATTAAAATTCTGGAGTTATCTGAGAGAGGTAGAGAGAAGAAGGGTGTAGCATAAGAATGATCAGTTAGGAAGGAGAAAAGAGAGTATATGAATGTGTAAATGCAAGAATTATGTGATTACAAGTCAAAGTTTGATGCGAGAAGTGGGTCATAATAAGCGTGTAATGCACTGGAGAAGAGAGGACATGCGAGGAGAGAGAGAGATTTGGGGAGATGTTAAGTGGAATTATAGGGGCTTTGAGAACCAAGTCGAGAGAGTAATTGTGGTAGGGGACTGAATGCTAAAGAGGAGAAACTATTTAGGTTGAGGGTGGGTAGGTAAGTTTGGGGTGCCAGGAGTAAATGATAATGGGAGCCCTATGATTGAACTTTGTATAGAAAGGGGGTTTCGAATTATAGGTTAATACATATTTTAGAAAAAGAGGATAAATAAGTATACAAGATTTGATGTAGGGCGAAATGGTGCAGTAGTTTGTTGGATTACGTTTTGGTAGATTTAAAGACTGTTCGATAGACTTAGGATGTAATGTCTATAGAGGGGACACAGATATATAAGTCACTTTTCTAGTTGTAGCTACACTGAGACTGTGAGAAAAGGTAGATGGGATGCAAGGATGAATAGAAGATCAGGAAGAAGAGGTGAGGTTATAAAACTAAAAGAGGAGGCAGTTAGGGAAAGATATAAACAGATATTGGAGGTATAGATAGTGCTATTTAGAGCATAGGCAATGGGGTCGAAGAGGTATGGGGTGGTTTAAAAATGTGTGTTAGAGTGTTCAGCAGAAGTTTGTGGTTACAGGAAAGTGGGTGCGGGAGGGAAGAGGAGCGATTGGTGGAATGAAGTGATATGTAAAGAGAGTAGTAAGGATAGTGGGAGAAAAGTTAGCATATGAGAAGTTTTTACAAGTAGAAGTGATGCAAGGAGAGAAAGAGTATATGGAGAAAAAGAGAGAGGTTAAGAGAGTGGTGAAGCAATGTAAAAGAGAGCAAAGAGAGGAGTGGGTGAGATGTTATCAACAAATTTGTAGAAAATAAGAAAAGTTTGGGAGTGGGATTAACAAGTTAAGAAAGCCTAGGAGAACAATGGATTTGTAGTTAAAATAGGAGAGGAGAGTTATTAAATGGTGAGTTAGAGGTATGGGGAAGATGGAGGGAATATTTTGAGAAATTGTTAAATGTTGATTGAAGATAGGAGAAGTGTGATTTTCGTGTATGAGAGACAAGGAGGAATACATCTATTGTAGGAGTGAGGAGAGCCAGTTGTGAGTGTGGGGGGAAGTTCGTGAGGCAGTAGGTAAAATGAAAGGGGGTAATGCAGCCGGGATTGATGATAAAGTTAGTAATGTTAAATGGGTGGGAATATAGTTTTGGAGTGGTTGGTGCAAGATTATTGAATAAATGTATGGAAGAGGGTAAGGTGCCTAGGGATGGAGAGAGCATGATAATAGTTCCTTTGTATAAGCAAAGGGGATAAAAGAGAGTGCCAAAAAATATAGGGGATAAGTTGCTGAGTTACCTGGTAATGTGTAAGTTAGAGTTATAATTGAAAGAATTAAGAGTAAGCGGGAGAATAGGATAGCAGATGAACAGGAGGCTTTAGGAAAGGTAGGGAGTGTGTGGACCAGGTGGTTTACACGTGAAAACATATAAGTGGAAAAAAAACAGTATTTAGATAAGGCTAAAGATGTCTTTGGGCATTTATGGATTTAGGAAAAGGTGTATGACCAGGGTGGATAGGGGGGCATGTGCAGATGTTGCAAGTGTATGGTGTAGAGGTAGGTTTCTGAAAGCAGTGATGGAGTTTTTACGAGGATAGTGAGGCTTCAAGTTAGGTATGTAGGAAGAGAGGGAAATTATTCCCAGTAAAAGTAGGCCTAGACAGGATGTGTGATGTCGCCGGTGGTTGTTTAATATTTTATAGATGGTGGTTGTAAGAGAAAGTGAATGAGAGGGTCTGGCAAGAGGCGTGGAGTTAAAGGATAAAGAATCACACACAAAGTGGGAGTTGTCACAGGTGCTCTTTTGCTGATGGGACCACTGTGCTCTTGGGAGATTCTGAAGAGAAGTTGCAGAGATTGGTGGATGAGTTTGGTAGGGTGTGCAAAAGAAGAAAATTAAAGGGTGAATTACAGGAAAGGAGTAAGGTTATGACGATAAAACAGAAAAAGATTAGTGATGAAAGTTGGAATATCAGATGGAGGGAGAGAGTATGGAGGAGGTGAATGTATTCAGATATTTGGGAGTGACGTGTCAGCGATGGGTCTATGAAAGATGTGAGGTGAATCATTAGAATTGATGAGGGGAAAAGAGTGGAGTGGTGGACTTAGGAGTCCGTGTGGAGTCAAAGAACTTTGGTCATTGGAGGCAAAGAAGGGGAATGTATGATGAGTATAGTTTTACCAACGCTCTGAATATGGGTGTGAAGCATGGTGATGATGTTGCATCAGCGAGGAGAAGGCTGGAGGGCAGTGGAGATGTCCTGTCTGAGGGCAATGTGTGGTGTTGTGGAATTTAATTCAGAGAATTTCGTGTTTGAAGTTTGGAGGAGGTGCGGGGATTACCAAAAAACTGTCGCGCTCCAGAGGGCTCGCAAGGGAAGGGTTGTTTGAGGTGGTTCGAGACATGTAGAGAGAATGGAGCGAACAGATGACTGAGAGTTGTATCAAGTCTGTAGTGGAGGAGAGGCGGGGTAGGGGTGTAACTAGGAAAGGTGGAGTAGAGGGGGTAAAGGAGGTTTTGTGTGCGAGGGCTTGGACTTCCAATGAGGCATGCGTGATCGTGTTTGATAGGAGGAATGGAGAGACAAATGGTTTTTAATACTTACTGCTGTTGGAGTGTGAGCAAAGTAACATTTATGAAGGGGTTCAGGGAAACCGGCAGGCCGGACATTGAGTCCTAGGAGATGGGATGTACAGTGCCTGCACTCTGAAGGAGGGGTTGTTAATGTTGCAGTTTACAAAAACTGTAGGTAAAGCACCCTTCTGGCAAGACAGTGATGGAGTGAAGATGGTGAAAGTTTTTCTTTTTCGGGCCAACCCTGCCTTGGGGCGGAATCGGCAGTGTGATAATAAAATAATATAATTAATAACATGAAACATGATATATACAGTGGACCCTCTTTTTCTAGTTAATCGTTCTGAGGGTGTGGCTATTATCGAAAATTGATGATTTGCGAATCCATTTCCCACGAGAAATAATGTTAATCAATTATTCGTTCCAAAGCCCCAGAAGTATGAACGAAAAATTTTTTTTTTTACCTTAAGATAGATTTACATGCACAAAAGAATGAACATTCAACACGAAGTTTACTTTACTGAAGGCTGTTGTTGATGAATGGGGAACAGGGAGGAGGAGTAGAGAAAGAGAGGTTATTGTTTGGAAGAGGAATCCCCCCTCCATAAGGACTCTAGGTCATTCAGTGGTTACTTCCCTAGCATAAATATAGATTTATATGCAGTAAAATAAATGCCAAATAAATGTAAAGCACTAATAAAATGTATAAGATGAACATTTAACAATTACACTTTTGAAGGACTTGTTGGTTTGTTAGTGATTCCAGACGGGGGCTCAGAGGGAGGGAAGACGAGGTTTATCGATTGAGAATATGGACACTAATATCAACTTACAACTCTTTATCTATCACCAAATTCAACTAAATAGAACATAATGAAGAATATTTATATTATAAAAACATGTATATGCTCTAGAATGAATAAAATTAAGTCATTATTGAATGTCACAAGAGGTGTTCTGTTGTTTTTGTTGTTGGGGTATAAGGGCCACTGTGAGCATAAGCCCATCCATATTAGTGGTGAGCGAAGCGAGGGCTGGTGTGTTTTCTTAGACCTATATAACCCAACAACATTTGGAGGAGTAGTAGATTCACTGAAGAAGGTGTATCTCAACCACCCCCCATCACAACCACTACCACCCTCTACCAACTATCACAACTGCTATCACCTCTACCATCACTACCACCCACTTTCCACTATCATCGTACTGATACCCCCTTTACCACCATCACCACCACCATCACTGCCACCCCTCTACCACTATTCACAACTGCTCCCACTTCCACCACCACTTTTGTATTTTTTTACATGCTTTTTATAAAATATGTGTTGTGTTTCATCACATCCTTTACCAAAGGACTGGCACTAGAAACTTTCTTTGGAGCAATGGAGACTTATTAGCAGTTTGAAAGACTGAATAATGGAATATTATGAAATGGTAACGTATGAAAAACTCGTGGGAATCATCCTCACTCACTGATAAACAATGGCACATTGTGGTGGGAAGAGAGTGGGAGGCGGCTCGGGGCCGTGTGTACAATTTGCGAGTCAATGTTTTGTGAAAAGTTACGATTTTCCGAAAATACCGACTTTCGAGCTTACGAAAAACCGGAGGTCAACTGTTACTCTAGGAATGTTAAACAAAATAAGTCATAAATGTATGTGAGGAATAAGTGGTGGTGGTGTTGCTGGTTTATAAGGGACACAGAGAATCAGACATGTTAGTGGTAGTGGTAATGGACGGTGGCAGCAGAAGACACCACAAAAATTTTCACACTGGAACAATGTATGTAATTTGTAAATAAGAAATATTTACAATTACCTTGGAGATGTTAGTTTAATTAGTTAGTTTGATGGAGGAGATGTGGCAGAGGTTTAGGGTGGTATTAAGATAGCAGTGTGGCATATGTTCAGTGGCCTATACTCCTCCAACATATTGCAGAGTATACTGTTGTGTCGTTTTTCTATTGGCCTAATCAAAGCTTAAAAACTTACTTGCTACACTGTTATGCTATTCTTTATAAATGGCTGGCACTATAGCCTTTATCATATTGTTGCTTTTAGGTAATCATACATTATCATAGTATCTCACTGAAGAAGGCTCATTCTCCCTCTAGTCTTTCTTCCTCACTTTGGTACTTTCCACCGGTTTTTTCTTGATTTTATCGTGTTTCTTTTTTTTTACCAAAGGCGCTGGCATAGGAGCTTTCTTGGGCCCATGGTGTTTTTTTAGCAGTTCCAAGCAACAAAAACAATGGATTATTATGGAAATCATATCGTATGAACCGTGGGGGTGGATGGTCACTTCGGCCACAAATCATGCCACACCACTCACTGAATGTTGGGGTGGAAGCATTTGTGTACGCCGAGCCACTCCTGGCCGCCATGGAACAATCCCGTGTAAATGGACGAATCGCGAGGCAAATCACGTAACCACGAGGTTTTATTTTGACGAATAAAAAGTTCCAAAAATCGGAAATTCACAAAGACGCAAGGCTCACGAATTTCAGGGGTCCCTGCATACATTTGGAGCAGTTTATAGATTTACCACACACAAATACATACACTGGTTAGTGGTACTTTAACCTTTGATATACTTTGAAGAGTTTGAGAGTTTATCTATCTTCTGGAGCCTGGCATGGGCCAGGGCCTCGTCTGGTGGCTTGCCTGGTCAACCAGGCTGTTGCTGTGGAGGCCCGCTGTCCTCCACATATCCATAACAGCTGGTTGACCTGGCACCTGGTTGAGCCCCCCCCGATATTCTCCAGTTTCCTCTTGAAGGCTTCTACACTTGTTCCAGCAGTGTTTTCTGATATCTTACGTTAAGATGTTGAAAAGTCTGGAACCCGGATGTGGTACAGTGTTCCCTATTGTACCCACTGCAACCCTGCTCCTCATTGGGTTTATTTTACACTGCCCCTCATATCTCTCACTCCAGTATGTTGTTATGGCAATGTGCAGATAGTGGGACCAAGCCTTCCGAGTTACTTCCAGGTATATATTATCATGTACCTCTCTCTCGTCCGCTCCATTGAGTACTGATAAAACTGACTACAGGTTGAATAAAACCACTGATACTTACAGAAGATGTCAACCGTAAATCATCCAAGCAACTGACCTTCCAGTAGGCTGATTTCACAAACACTATGAACAACTGCTTGCTACTACCTCTCATTCCTAAGCCAACAAGAATCTCTGAGAGAAGTGCCTCTTTACTTGACCATTATCTGGACCAACATGATATTCCACTACAGGCAGGTATAATCTCAGACAACGCTATAGGACCACAATACCCCACTTTCTCATAGCCAACTTATGTAAACTGCCTCAAAGATCGAGAAAGATCTCATTCGTCTGCATGACGATTCATCAGTAAAAATTTAATATTAGCACTAAGTGAACATTGGCAGAGAAGAGCTAGCTGACAGCAATAATATTGACAAAGATGTCAAAACTTTTTTATAATAAAACCCAAAAACTTCTATAACAGGATTTATTTTTTTTTTATTATCACACTGGGGCCGATTCCCACCATCAGGCACAGGGTGGCCCGGAAAAGAAAAACTTTCAACCATCATTCACGCCATCACTGTCTTGCCTAGAAGGGGGCTTTACAATACAGTTTTTAAACTGCACACTTTAACACCCCTCCTTCAGAGTTGCAGGCACTGTATTCTGTATTGTCTGATCAAAATGAAACAGGACACAGCAAAGAGACATAAACAGCCCATGGAGTAAACAAATAGTATCCTCATATCCATTAATGAAGAGCACATATATATACTTCAGAAGATCCTGTTCAGATTAGGCCTGTATTACTAAAGAACTGATAAATGATGCGTCAAAAGTCACCCGAAAGAACTATACAAAAATCAAAGCAAATGTATTGGTTGAAAAAAGATTTACTGAAAATAAAGGCGATATGAAAAAGACGGCAAACCCTTCTTCCAAAATTCTGAGCTCATAGAAAAACTTCTAGAAACAGAGAGAGAAACTTAACTAAACCAAGATGAACCTCCACATACAGCAATAGACCCCAGCCAAAAAAAATGTCCTCTACTGTAGGAGAATCAAAACTAGGCAAGCAAAAATTCCTAGCTTCAAATACTCAGCCAAACATACTCACTGGCAACTTCCCCAAACACTCTATATCTAGCTCCCAACTAATTCTACTGAAGTTTCACTCACTATTAACTCGACATTAAAAAACGAAGAAAGAGATCAAGATAACTTGCCACATTCATATATTCAAAAAGCAGCTCATGTGTGTTCACCCATTATGCAACACTGTTTTAACAAAGTCTGGTGTGAGTGTTTCAACCTTCATCCCATCCTTGCAAGAAGGTGATCCAACTGACTTGAACAGTTACAGACATATATTAAAACTTACCCTTACTTTCTAAAGATGTTCGATGAAAGAAATATAGCACAGACGACTTTACTCCGCTACACTTACATCCCAACAACCATACTTAAACCCTTGTCACGTTTGGGTTTAGGACCAAAAAAAAAGTAACGAATGACGTATTATACAAATGCTTGAAACTATGATATTATTACAGCCCTCGAAAAAAAGAATATCACTGGGAATCTTCATGACATGGAAAGCATTTGATACAGTGAGATTTCCAGTATCACATTGGCCTCCACATGATATATAGGACTGAACTGATTTCATCAACAACGGTGAACAAACACACTTCTCAAACCGACAATAACTAAACCAACCAGACTGGTCTGAGACAAGTGCAACCATAATAGACCTCTATTGGACCAATACACTAGCCCCCTTAGTCAGGAATAATCACAGGCAGCACTACTGGAACCACTACCCTACCTTCCTCTTAAACAAACATTAAGTAAAACAACCACTTAGACTCCATGACGAGGCCTCAATAAGTAATTTCACAGCAGACCTAGAAAACTGTTGACTGGCCTACAGAATTCTCTCTAAGGCCAATGGTACTGACGATTGGACAGACATTTTTCTTAAATGAATTACTTAGGACTATACAACAAACATTGTCCTATAAAAACAAATACAGATCATGAATAAACAGCTCAGCTGCCCATGGCTAACCAGCAGAATTCTGAAATCCATTGATAGAAAACACCATATGAAAAGCAATACAGGACAGGGCTTAATACACAAAGATATTATTAAACACTATTCATCTGTTTTCACCAAAACTAATAAAAAAAGCACAAACAATTGTACTACTCCAGAAGATTGACACTAAAACCAAGAGAGATTATAAAAACACCTGAATACACCTCTCAGATTCTGGGGACCCACAAACTGGAAAAAACCATGAATTTAGAGATCCTAACTATACCTAAGATGAAACGCCACTGATTCCCAATAATACAGTTTAACAAAATAAACGACGTCTTCTCAACCATAGGATGTATCTCGCCAGTAAAATCCCTGTTTTACCAACGCCCGTGCCGGTGACTACCTAGATGGTAATTTCCAAATTTTCTATGTCTCCTATTACCAACTGAGCCCACAGAAGTCACCACGATTATAAAGTCACTTAAAAATAAATCAGGGAATCCGTCTCACGAGTCCCACCATTATTGTACAGCGAGTGGCCTATTGTCCTCCCCATTTTCACATGTATTCATTACTTTTAACATGGTCCACTAGAAATAGCACTTTCCCGACGCACTGCCCTCAAGACAACAAGGGTACACCAATCACTAAAGGTGGTTGACCCTACAGATGTAAACAAATTATAGGCCATTATCAAATTTTACCATTATCCATGTAGTGTCTTTGAGAAATCATGCACAGAAGACTATATTCATTTATAACAGCACAAAACATACTCAACCCGCTGCCAATTTGGCTTCAGAAAAAATAAAGCACTAATGAGCATGTTGTAAAAATGCTAAAATCTGCCTTTACACAACATTGGAAAATAAAGAAATATCCCAGGATACAATAATAACAATGGTAATAAAATGACCATATTTTTAAAGGGGTGGACTCGTAAGCCAGCAAGAATGCCTCGGTCAGATGGACCAAGCTCCAAAGGCGGGTCATCTATCTGACTAAAGACCCGCGTCAGGATACATTTGTCCTGTTTCTGACGAAATCTTACCTAACCTAACCTAAGGAATATCCGCTAGGACTTTTATTGACCTAAGAGAAAGCTTGTGACAAACAGTAGATCACGACATCCTACTCCACAAACTTGACCATTATGGTATAAGAGGGCCATGCGCTTGCATTTTTCAAAATCACTACCTTACTAATAGGTATCAGTATGTCATCCATTAAAGGACACAGCCTCGTCCAACAAGTTCACTTGATACTGGAGGCCACAGGGAAGTGTCCTTGGTCCCTGCATCTTCCTCATTTACATCAATGATCTTCCCAACGTATCCTTCAACTGAAACCCATTCTCTTTGCTGACACACAACTTATGTCATCTCCCACCCAAAACTTGCCACACTCAAACCATGTTAATGAGGAACTGCTCAAAATATTCTACTTGGATGACAGCTAATACACTTACACTTAACACGACAAACCTACTATTATTATGGTTTGGTAGTGAGCAGGTGTTGCACAACTTAACATTAAGATTGACAACACTCTAATGCAGTCATATGAGGGCAATTCCTAGGCAAACCTTGACAAACACCTGAATTTCAGCAACCCATATCCAACACATAACAAAAAAAAGTATCCAAAAACAGTTGGGATCTCTCCAAGGAATACGATACTATGTGACCGCGCAATTGCCCTTCTCAGACACTATACCATTCACTCTTGTATCCAACCTAACTATACTCTTTGTGGTTGGGGATCCAATCTGCCAGCAACACACCTAAAGCCAAATATAACCCCAACAAAAAGCCGCAGTAAGAATAATCACGCAATCCAGCCCAGGCAACACACCCCCCCACTCTTCTAATTTCAAATTTAGTTGGGTAGTTTCATAATTTAGGTATGGATAAATGCATGAGTGAGAGAGGTTGGATTTGAGTGGGGACTTGCATATGAGTGGATAGAGTTAAGAGATTAATTTATTAGGTGCATGAAAATTGGGTTGGCAAATGTTTTGTTAGTGGGATGGATTGAAAGGGGACCTGCCTAGTAAATGATGTCACTACTTTAATAGCCTAAATCTTGAGAGCAATACTATGCTGGTCTTGAGTTTATTCTCTTTTAAAATGCATGATTTACAAGATAGTTTAATGGCTGTTGGTAAATGGTTTTGGTTGTCTTGATGTACTTTCCCTATTAATTTAATCTAAAAGGAGCCAGAATGATATTTAATTAGACCTTAACAGGCTCACACCGACCTTCCCCCACCCCCAAGCTGGAAGGGGTCGCTTCGCTTACCCGTAACTCAAATGGGGCCCCCGCCAATCTGATAGCCTAGGGCCCCGGAGACCTTTTAATCTGGCCTGTGTCAGTAGTATTGTGTACTGAAGGCACATATCACATGACTTTATATCTTAAGTACCATCTGGTACCATTAACATTTAATAATACATATCATAAAATAGTTTTTGTGTATGTTGGTGTAAGTGCTCAAAGTTAGTTAGCTATGGTCTCAAAACTCGACTAGACTTAAAACCAGTGCACTGGCAAAGGCCTACACATCAACTAAATTCTTGACCAGCTGGCAATCAGAACAGCTTGCTTGACAATAAAACATACTGATAAGCTGAAACAACAATATAACAAGCAAAAGTTGACACGTATCTGGAACAAGGAGATAATATAACGGCACTAAAGTAGGGACCATTTGCAAATCCTCCACAAAAGTCACAAAACTCACATACTACTGGAAATCTAAGTTCAGCATAAGGAAAAATCCCCAGACTGTGACAGTACACAGATACCAGTGCAAGTTAGGTCAGAAGCTACAGCTCAGGACCCTGAAGCTGCCTGCAGAGTATCTATGCGAAACACAAACCGTGTCGTACAACGTTTAAAATCAACAAGTCTAGACAATGTTCTGCGAACAGATAGTTCCACAGAACCTACAACAATAAAGCGACAGAGACGATCTTTCGACAAGGGCAATAAGGAGAGTTTGGCACGTCTTGTCAGGAATACGCCCAACCACCAAGAGGAGTCTAGCCCTGATGACTACTTCAGGCGAGGTGTGAAAACCCCCCATCGGGATCAGTGATTGCTCCGTGGACACAGTTGTGGCTCCCAGCAACACGAGAAGCTGGCAGAGTAATGAGCCTCGAGCGATAATTACAGTAGTTAGACAATATAGACTTGAAGACTATGAGCAAATAATAAATTATTTACGATTGTTACATCCTACCTAACAATATAACTAAGTCAAATAATAATATGTAAAGCAACATATTTACGATTTAGCCTATATTGCAAATAATGTATAAGCAATATAAAAATTATATGAAAAGGTATATCATTATATACATTGGACCCATTCAGGGGTCGCAACAAGTCAGGCGTATGAATAAAGTATGATGTTCTTAATTGGTGAGCAGATTCAGACTTTTGAAATAGGTGGAGTATGTGGACAAGAGTGGGAATTCGTTACATTCTTACTGCTGCCTTTTGCTGAGTTATGTGGGGTATTAGGTGACTGGGATGTTTGTTGTCCCCATGCACAAATTCCATATGTAAAGGTAAGGGTATATGAAGCATATGGTACAGTGCAGTAGAGCTGATTGTGGAATGCAGTACCTGAGTATCTTTGGATTAGTATGCCTACAGTCTTGGAGATTTTCTTGGTATTTGTTGTAATGTGTGTTCGGAACTTAAGGTTACTGCAAGGTGGATCCTAGAGGAATTTTCCCTCTTTGAGTCTTGTGACTGATGGATCCATTTAGCATTATGTTAATAGGATATCATTTGCCAGCTTTGTTTCCAAACTGAATGACATAGGTTTAGTCAGTAATTTGGGAATAAGTTTATTAGTTATCATCCAGGCAGATATTTTCTGCAATTCGGCATTGACAGTGTTTGCTAGATGACTGTGTTTGGGTGGTGTGAAATGCATATGTACTGTCACCTGCAATAATATGGGTTGAGTAAGCTGTGATGCATTCGGTAGATCATTGATGTAGATGAGATAGAGGATGGTCCAAGGGACGCTTCCTTGTGGGACCCCTACTGTGATGGTTGGGTGGGAAGAGTTTGGTCATTTGCATATCACATATTGAGTTTTGTTGCCTAAGGTATGATTTTGGCTGCTGAGGGAGTGGGCCTCTGATACATAGTGCATTAATTTGTGGGTTACAGCATTTCATGGTAAACTGTATGTCAAAAGTTTTTATGTAAATCGAATGAAAATGCCCAGCGGGACTTCTTTTAGAGTGTGGTTATATATTAAGGGTTTTCCAGCATGTGTATGATAGCACATCATGTTTTTTATTCCTGAATCCAAATGACTAGGGTTTATATGTTGTGTGAGACGTGGTAGGAATTGATCAGTCAATGAATTAATTTTTCAAAGCTTTTAGAGAGCAGGTGGTAAGTTTAGATTAATTTGGTCTACAGTTATTCAAGTTCAGCTTGGTCACCTCCTTTGTGGATCGGAGTGACCATAGTCTATTTTGAGGATTGTGTGGGAAGGTAGCTTGATTTCAATGGATTGTTAAGAGCATTGCAATAATGTGGTGACAATACTTGAGAAACATTTTTTTGTGTCATAAAAGCAGGGCAAGTTGTTTATGTCTCTGCCTTGTTTTTAAGGGTGGTTTATGATGGGGCGTAAACTTCTATGGGGTTGGTTGGAGCTAGGAAATAGCGTTTTGGGCTAAGGTACTATGATGGTAGTCTGATGGACGGGTGTTTAATGCTTGGTATTTGGTTCGCTAAGATTTTAACCTATGGTGGAGAAGGAAACATTGAGTCTGTTTTCTGTTTCAGTTGGAGTGAGTAGGTGTAGTATGGGTTCATCGATTTTTGTTTAGTTTGATTGTTTTGTTTTTGGATAACTTTTATTTCCAAGAATTTCAGGTAGAGTTTTCCAGGGTTTTTTAGACATATCACTTTGATGATATGTAATCTATTTTCATAATACCAACTTTTTAGATCTTCTTATCAGGCTGGAAGTGCAGACGGAGTAAGTCTAGACTGTTCTCTAGTTATTTGACCCATTCTATTTCAGTTTTTCATATTTGTGCTTTGTAGTTAATGGGATTTGAGGATGCTATTGGTGTTAGAGGGTTATTCAGTCTGTCTTTGCTGTGATCTGTTTAGTTTTTTTGGGGGCAATGTTTGTTAGAAGAGGCTTTGGCTTTTTTAGAAAATTATTTATACATTCATCATATCTGTATATGTTTCGAGCTCATTTTGCCAATCGTGTTAATTCATAGCTGCTATAAAGTTGTTACTGCTGTCTCGTTATGTAGTCTGAAGGTTTACTTTAATGTCTTGTGGCAGTTTGCCCAGGATTAGTTATGAGAAGGTTGGGTAGTGGTCTGTAGTGTTGTCTGGATTATGCCTGATTTTAAAGGGGATATGGTGTGTGTCCAAGATGTGGTCTATTAAGGATATGCCTGTCTCCGGTGATTCTTGTAGGTTTTAGATATTGTTGGTGCAACAGGCAGTTACTCAGCAGCTGAGATTGCACGCGTCATCAGTCGAAGTGGACATGTTCGAGAGGTTCTAAGTGGATGGTAGGTGTATTCATATTTTGTTAGTGATATACAGTTAAATGTTTTTCTTTGGAAAATGAAACATCTTTCTCGACGTGCCTTCTGTATATACTATTTACTTCTCCTTACTCTTATGAATACCAAATATCACTCATCTATCAACCTCTTATTAAATGCACAAATAATCCTAGCAGTAACTGCCATTATACACTGCTAGTCAAGCTAAACTTACTCATCCCGTGCCAGCAAGAACATTACAGTTTTCAACATACATGTTAGATCATTGAGGTAAAATACACTTGATGACTCCTTGCAATACTGAAGTCTCTAAATGCTGAATAACTTTCATTATTCTTACTGAATCCTGGCTAAACAAAAATCTGACAGACTATTTACATACATGGTTACACAGCCATACATATCCTGCAGGCCTGACCCAACGGTAGCGAGGCCCTGCCATCTATTACTTTGATGAACTGGAATGGTATGAAAATTTACTTTCTACGAGGGGCAACAATGATAAAATATATACAGCGTACCCCGAGTTTCAAAACTTTCTTCCAAAAGGGCTGTTTGAGTGATTACTGGAACAAATTTATTGTCCCATAAGAATTATGTTAAATTTGATTAGTCCATTTCAGACCCCAAAATACACTTACAAGTGAGTGAGTGGTTGAACTTAGGGAGTTGTGGAGGACAAAGAACTTTGTCCTTGGAGGCAAAGAGGGGGAATGTATGAGAGTAAGTTTTACCAAAGCTCTTATAATGGGTGTGAAGCGTGGGTGATTGACAATGTTGCAAGCGAGGAGACAGGGCTGGAGGCAGTGGAAGATGTCATGTCTGAGGGCAATGTGTGGTGTGAATATAAATGCAGAGAATTCGTAGTTTGGAAGTTAGGAGGAGGTGCGGGATTACCAAAACATGTTGATCCAGAGGGTGAGGAAGGGTTGTTGAGGTGGTTCGGACATGTAGAGGAGAATGGAGCGAACAGAATGACTTCAAGAGTGTATCACGTCTGTAGTGGGAAGGGAAGGCGGGGTAGGGGTCGGTTAGGTAAGGGTTTGGAGGGGGGGGGTAAAGGAGGATTTGTGTGCGAGGGCTGGACTTCCGCAGGCATGCGTGAGGTGTTTGATAGGAGTGAATGGAGACAAATGGTTTTTAAACTTGTGTGCTGTTGGAGTGTGAGCAATGTAACTTTTATGAAGGGATCAGGGAAACCGGCAGGCGGACTGAGTCTGGAGATGCGGAAGTACAGTGCCTGCACTCTGAAGGAGGGTGTTAATGTTGCAGTTTAAAAACTGTAGTGTAAAGCACCCTTTGGCAAGACAGTGATGGAGTGAATGATGGTGAAGTTTTTCTTTTTTCGGGCACCCTGCCTTGTGGGAATCGGCCAGTGTGATAATAAAAAAATATAATAAATAATTGGGTCGAGTTGGGCGCAGTGTTCAAACACGGGGCACCACTGTAATAGCCTAAATTCACACAAAAAAATAAGTAGAATAAAGAAAGTATCTGCCAAATGTGGCAAAATTCATGATGGTGAAACCATTTTCCCTATTAAGAAATAATATAAATCCAATACTAATCTGTTTCAGACACCGCCAAACGTTATTAACAAAAATAATTTTTTTATAAATGTTAAATATATATTTTACTTACAGAAAGAAATGACAAACATAATATAAAGCACTAATAAAATGGAATAAATGAAACATTCACACACACTTACTTTTATTGAATAGACTCTTGTTGGTGGCTGGAAGGCGGGTAGGAGGGGAGGGGAGGCGAGTTTATTATGTTCAAAAATAAAAAAAAAAAGTAAAAAAAAAAAAAAAAAAATATGACGCTAATACAGTGGAACTCGGTTATAGGCTGTTAATCTGTTCCTGAAGATCAGCCTAAAAAACGACATGGCCAAAAACCAAAATAATATTTCTCATAAAGAATTAATATTGAGAATTCAATTAATCTGTTCCAGACAATAAAGTATTTGCAAAACAATAAAAATATTTTTTTTAACAATTAAATCAGTCATGTATTACATTACCTTTAGTGAGCCCTCATGCTGCGCTTCTAGGAATGCCTGTACACTCCCTGCATGCCTGTACACTCCCTGCATGCCTGCTACACTCCCTGCATGCCTGACTACAATCCCTGCATGGCCTGTGCCTTACACTACCTGCATGCCTGCTACACTACCTGCATGCATGCTACTACTTCCTGGCATGCATGCTACATCTTCCTGCTGCCTGCTACTACTCCCTGCATGGCCTTTTACCACTTCCTGCATGCCTGCTACACTTCCTGCATGCTGCTATATTCCTTGCTTGCCTTCTTCTCACGCACACTGCATGCCTGCTACATTTCCCGGCATGCCTGCTCCACTTACTGCATGCCTGCTTTATTCCTTGCATGCCTTTCTACCACTCCCTGCATGGCCTTTCTACACTCCCTGCATGCCTGCTACACTTTCCGCATGCCTGCTACACTTCCTGCATGCCTGCCACACTCTTTGACTCTATGCCTGCCTGCCTTGAATTTCTATTCATGGTTCTCACTTTCTTTACCAAAGTAACTTTTACTAGAACTTTCTTTGGGGCCATGGTGACTTAATTTCACAGTTAGCATTGATAAAAAACCACCAAAAACAAACAATTATAGGGAAATCTTTGGATGATACAGGCAGAAGCTCCTCACTCCGCCCAGAGACCAGCAAGCGAGTGGCTGCTGGTTGGGCAGGTGTACGCATCCCATATGCCGAACAAGCGAAATAACAGCCAATACGAAAGCCGAAAAACCGGCCTCATATCATAGTTGGTAATAAACAGGAAACAGGCCGATACCGAGGGTCATGTATCATCTCTAAGTCTTATTTATCTATCAAAATTGTCATCTATACGACATAATAAAATAATTTAATAACATGGGCCCTAGGCGAAACAAAGTGTATGGGAGTGGGGGTTTCGGTGGGGGGAAATAAATGGGATTAAAATTCTGGAGTTATCTGAGAGAGGTAGAGAGAAGAAGGGTGTAGCATAAGAATGATCAGTTAGGAAGGAGAAAAGAGAGTATATGAATGTGTAAATGCAAGAATTATGTGATTACAAGTCAAAGTTTGATGCGAGAAGTGGGTCATAATAAGCGTGTAATGCACTGGAGAAGAGAGGACATGCGAGGAGAGAGAGAGATTTGGGGAGATGTTAAGTGGAATTATAGGGGCTTTGAGAACCAAGTCGAGAGAGTAATTGTGGTAGGGGACTGAATGCTAAAGAGGAGAAACTATTTAGGTTGAGGGTGGGTAGGTAAGTTTGGGGTGCCAGGAGTAAATGATAATGGGAGCCCTATGATTGAACTTTGTATAGAAAGGGGGTTTCGAATTATAGGTTAATACATATTTTAGAAAAAGAGGATAAATAAGTATACAAGATTTGATGTAGGGCGAAATGGTGCAGTAGTTTGTTGGATTACGTTTTGGTAGATTTAAAGACTGTTCGATAGACTTAGGATGTAATGTCTATAGAGGGGACACAGATATATAAGTCACTTTTCTAGTTGTAGCTACACTGAGACTGTGAGAAAAGGTAGATGGGATGCAAGGATGAATAGAAGATCAGGAAGAAGAGGTGAGGTTATAAAACTAAAAGAGGAGGCAGTTAGGGAAAGATATAAACAGATATTGGAGGTATAGATAGTGCTATTTAGAGCATAGGCAATGGGGTCGAAGAGGTATGGGGTGGTTTAAAAATGTGTGTTAGAGTGTTCAGCAGAAGTTTGTGGTTACAGGAAAGTGGGTGCGGGAGGGAAGAGGAGCGATTGGTGGAATGAAGTGATATGTAAAGAGAGTAGTAAGGATAGTGGGAGAAAAGTTAGCATATGAGAAGTTTTTACAAGTAGAAGTGATGCAAGGAGAGAAAGAGTATATGGAGAAAAAGAGAGAGGTTAAGAGAGTGGTGAAGCAATGTAAAAGAGAGCAAAGAGAGGAGTGGGTGAGATGTTATCAACAAATTTGTAGAAAATAAGAAAAGTTTGGGAGTGGGATTAACAAGTTAAGAAAGCCTAGGAGAACAATGGATTTGTAGTTAAAATAGGAGAGGAGAGTTATTAAATGGTGAGTTAGAGGTATGGGGAAGATGGAGGGAATATTTTGAGAAATTGTTAAATGTTGATTGAAGATAGGAGAAGTGTGATTTTCGTGTATGAGAGACAAGGAGGAATACATCTATTGTAGGAGTGAGGAGAGCCAGTTGTGAGTGTGGGGGGAAGTTCGTGAGGCAGTAGGTAAAATGAAAGGGGGTAATGCAGCCGGGATTGATGATAAAGTTAGTAATGTTAAATGGGTGGGAATATAGTTTTGGAGTGGTTGGTGCAAGATTATTGAATAAATGTATGGAAGAGGGTAAGGTGCCTAGGGATGGAGAGAGCATGATAATAGTTCCTTTGTATAAGCAAAGGGGATAAAAGAGAGTGCCAAAAAATATAGGGGATAAGTTGCTGAGTTACCTGGTAATGTGTAAGTTAGAGTTATAATTGAAAGAATTAAGAGTAAGCGGGAGAATAGGATAGCAGATGAACAGGAGGCTTTAGGAAAGGTAGGGAGTGTGTGGACCAGGTGGTTTACACGTGAAAACATATAAGTGGAAAAAAAACAGTATTTAGATAAGGCTAAAGATGTCTTTGGGCATTTATGGATTTAGGCAACTGCAATATATTTTGTATTCCATTGTTTTTAGTGCTTGTAACTACTAAATAACCACTATGGGCCCAAAGAAAAGTTTCCAGTGCCACCCCTGTGAAAAAGAAGGAAAGAAACGCAATAAAAGGTCAAAAAAAAACTCGTAGCAAAGTACCAAAGTTTAGGAGGAAGGAGAGAGGGAGAATGTGCCTTCTTCAGTGATTCTACAATATGTACGATATAAAGCAGTAGGTATTTGACTAAGGCTATAGTGCCAGCCAGCGATGAAGTGTGGAATTAAACAGTGTAGCAAGAAAGTTAAGCTAGTAAGCGATAGAAAACGACACGAAAGTAAACTCTCCAATGTTGTTGGGTGTGTATAGGGACAATGAACATAACGCCCGCCCTGCTATCTTCGCCACCCTAAACTTCTCCCAGCATCTCCCCCATAAAACCCAAACTAATCAAATCAAATAGATCAAATCAAGTTTATTCTCTATAAAGATTAAAATGCGGGGTTTACATATTTTAGGATTTTGTGGGGTGTACATGTTATAAATTACTAATTACAGAGGGGGCCACTATCAACATCTAGCATGGCTAGGGCATTTCGGACAGACTAAGATTAATTCGTAACTCTAAATTATTACAGATTGTGGAGCAAGGTACAATACATGGTTTTATATTGGAGAAATCACAGGCAAACTTATGGTAGTTAGGATTCATTATTTTAAGATTTGTATTTCTGTCTTTATAGTCAATTGGGTGAGTGTGTGAATGTAAGTATGAACCACCAGGTGGTTTTCATGTAGTTAGCTGACGGGGGTGTATCAGGGAGATAAGATGTTTTCTAATGGTAGTTTTGAAAGCGATGAATGTGTCTGCCGTTCTAGAGTTTTCAGGTAGGGTGTTCCAAATTTTAGGCCCTTTGACGTTACTTACAATGAGTTTTTTGTAAAGATTTAGTCGGACACTGGGAATGTCATAGAGATGTTTGTGTCTGGTGTTATGCCTGTGGGTCCTGTCACAAATATCAAGAAAGCATTTTAGATCAGGGTTAATATTGGAATTTTAACCCTTAACCCTTTCAGGGTTTCCCAAAGGCCAAAATCGGAAGGGGTGTCCCAGTGTCCAAGAAATTTTGAAAAAAAAAAAAAGATTATTTTTCCTTACAGAATTAAAGAGTATATTTTTGTGAAGGTAATAAAACAAAAAAGAAATTTCTGATCAGTACTTACCGAGATACAATGCCGAGAGGGGGCAAAATCGGCGATTTCCACATATGCGCATTACTTTATTTTACATTTTTTATAGTTTTTTTCTTTTCTTCTTAATTTTTTTTATTGGGGCCTGAGAGACCAATACTGTATATAATGTATATATATAAACTCACTGTATTGCGCACAATAACTGCACTAAAGTTATTATCATATTATTGTTTTACCACTTTTGTTTATTACAATAAAAAATGCACATAAACTTGTATAATACTAATGTTCTATCATATATTTACATATTTACAATCACTGGACATGTTTGTAGAACTGCTGGAGCTTGTGGAACTCCTTGAAACAAGGCACCATGCACAGAGGTACCTTACATTCCTCGCAAAATAAACGAGTGTTTTTGTGTCTTTGTTGCTGCCCATTTTGTTTGTGCTCAGACAATGCCTCTCTTCTGAGGAAATTTCTTTGAGTTGCGGGAAGCTGTATTATGAAATGATCACCTTCCCCCTCAAACACTTGGGTATATCCTGAGGAGTTCGAAGACCTTGTTGTATAGCAGGTTTGTTGTTACCTGGTACTTCTTTAAATGAGTTTCTGCAACAGACAAACAAAATCCCCCATACGGTGGTCTGTTGCCAGTCTTCACTTGGTACATATTATATGCATTGAGCATTGAAACGTCCATGAGATGGAAGAAAAGTTTCTTGTACTACTTGTAACTCTTCAAACACAGTCAACAAAGCCAATCTGCATGGCCAAAATTGTCAACCAAGAGCATGTTTTGTGTATAATCAATCACTGTCACTGGTTTTTTGAATATGTTCATTAGTCATTCTATCAACTTTGCCACTGTCCTGATTTCGTTATGGTGAATGGTTGTCAACAATGTGAATCTCGTTTGTCATGGCACCGTAATGCTATGATGTCATTGGCAATAACACCTGCACCTCATCACCACAAGCACCTGCGTTGAAACCCGGGCATATATTTACGATTAGAACAAAACTGTGCCACACACATCTGTCTTGTTCACTTTATTTATTAATATTTATTTATTATAAATTTGCAAGAAATCACTGAGTAAAGGGCTTGTGTACCAGTTATCGGTTTTTTAATGTATGCCCCTTACCAAGATAAGATGCCATCATGCTTCTCATGTCACCTGAGATTTCCCAATAGCATCCCGGTTCTTTCAATGTTTACTTCTGTGTATGCAACAATATCCAATACCAGGCCACTGTCACAGTCACAGAGTACAAAAAAGTTTTATACCAAAGCCTTTCCTCTTGTTGGTATAACTGTTTGAGGACAGTCTACCTTGAACAAAAAAACAAAGATTGTCAAGTACAAGATTCTTGAATGGATAAAGTACATGTTGAACCCTTTTGTTTGAGATACATAAAAACATTTCTAATCTTGTTTTAACCTGTCACTTCTGTCAGGCCTGGGTTTTTTCAGAGAAGTGCAACATACGTAACAGTAAGATAAACCTGTTCACTGGAATGATTTCACTGAAGACTGGGGTAGAAATTAGCCAATCTGTGAACCAGTATACTTTTATATTATGTTATAGACGTGAGGCATAAGTATTATTGGTGCAGAAAGCAAATTTCATTTCTGCAACATCGTTCCCTTTTTACCAGTGTAGTCTTGACTGTGGTGATATGAGTATTTGCCATGATGTACTCAAAATATATTACTTTTC
>NW_026507681.1:0-15735 GCF_026875155.1 Cherax quadricarinatus
GTTCATCCATGCAACTTTTAGTAAAATCAAATTTTTCATCCCCGTCGTGTGTAATCACATGCAACTGTTAGTACTTCCCAAAGCAAATGTAGTTAAACCATGCAACTTGGTCATCACAAATGCCAAATGTGTAGTACATACATGCAACTTGGGAGTTATAATGCAACTTTTATAATCACTGCAACTTTGTTTTCATACATGCAACTGTAGACTAATGCAACGTGTTTACATCCAAAAGCAACTGAGTACAAAAAAATAAACTGGTATAAACACATGCAACTGTTTTAGTACATCAAACACTGAGTAACAATGCAAATTAAATCACATGCAACTGTGTAGTACAATCACAAAGCAACTGTGTAGTACATCACATCAACTGTAGTACTCAATGCAACTGTGTAAATACATCACATGCAACTGTGTAGTACATCAATGCACTGTGTAGTACATCACATGCAAATGTGTATACATCACATGCAACTGTGTAGTAAAAATCACATGCAACTTTTAGTACTCAATGCAACTGTTTGTACATCAATGCAAGTGTAGACATCACATGCAACTTGTAGTAAATCACAAGCAACTGTGTAGTACATCAACAACTGTGAGTACCCTGAACGTTTGTACATCAAAGCACAGGTATCATAATGCAACTGTGCATCAATTCAAATGTTAGTAATTACATGCAACTGTTAGTACATCACACAATGTTTTAAAAAATACATCACTCAACTGTGATTTCTCACAGCAACTTTGTAGTAATCAATGCAACTTAGACTACCTGCAACTGTTTTAAAAAATCACAAAAAACGTTAACACCATCAACTGTGAGTCATCAATGCAACGTGTAGTCATCCATCAACGGGTGTACATACTCAGTTTAGTACACACAGCAACGTGTGTACATCACATGCAACTGTGTAGTACATCAATGCAAATGTTAAAAATCACAAACAAAACTGGTTTTGTACATCACAGCAACTGTGAAATACATCCAGCAACTGGTGTACACCTGCAATGTTATTTTCATCACCAACTGTGTATTCACATGAACGAAAAAATTTACAACAACTGTGAAGTACATACATCAACTGTTAGTACATCAATGCAATGTGAGTACAAACCCCGAACTGTAGTACATCATAATCAAAAAATGCCGGGTAATCAACAACTTTTTAGTACATCCATCAACTGTGTAGTACACACATGAACTGTGTAATAACAACATAACATGTGTGACATACATGCAACTGTTAGTACCAAAACAAAATACCAACAAAAGGTACATACATGCAAAATTTAGTACACACATCAACTGTGTAGTACACACGCAACTGTAGACATCAATCAACTGTTTGTAAATCAATCAACTTGTAGTACTCACATGAACGTTTTTGTACACAATCAATTGAGTAAACATCAATGCAAGGTAGTACACACAATGCAACTGTGAGTAATCAAGCAAATGTTTTAAATCAAGCAACTGGTAGACAATATTGCAACGGTTTGTACATCACATCAACTATGTAGTACATCACATGCAACTGTGTAGTACATCACATGCAACTGTGTAGTACATCACATGCGAACTGTAGTACATCACATGCAACAGTGTAGTACATCAAATGCAACTGTCGTACATCACATGCAACTGTGTAGTACATCACATGCAACTGTGTAGTACATCACATGCAACTGTAGTACATCACATGCAACTGTGTAGTACATCACATGCAACTGTGTAGTACATCAAATGCAACTGTGTAGTACATTACATGCAACTGTGTAGTACATCACAACAACTGTTCAGTACATCACATACAACTGTGAACTAGACATAATCCCGTGAAATAAAATCAATGCAACTGTGTATACATCACATGCAACTGTTAGAACAAACATGCAACTGTGTAGTACATCACATGCAACTGTGTAGTACATCACATGCAACTGTGTAGTACATCACATGCAACTGTGTAGTACATCACATGCAACTGTGTAGTACATCACATGCAACTGTGTAGTAACAAAAACGATCATCATGCAACTGTGTAGTACATCACATGCAACTGTGTAGTACATCACATTCAACTGTGTAGTAACATCACATGCACTGTTTAGTACATACATCACGATACAACTTGAAGTAACATCACATGCGAACTGTGTAGTACAATTCACAATGCAACTGTTAGTACATCACATGCAACGTGTATATACAATCATATGCAACTGCGTAGTACATCACATGCAACTGTATACATCACATTCAACTGTGTAGTACATCATATGCAACGTGTAGTACATCATATGCACTGTGGTAATACATCACTATCAACATGCTAGTAGTACATCAATAGCAACT
Source organism: Cherax quadricarinatus (assembly GCF_026875155.1). Taxonomy (NCBI): domain Eukaryota; kingdom Metazoa; phylum Arthropoda; class Malacostraca; order Decapoda; family Parastacidae; genus Cherax; species Cherax quadricarinatus. The sequence goes on from NW_026507681.1 coordinate 2,366, forward strand.
TTGGAGTACATCACATGCACTGTGTAATACATCACATGCAACGTGTAGTACATCAATGCAACTGTTAACATCACATACAACTGTGAATAAATCAATGCAAAAGGTATACAACACATGCAACTGTTAGTACATCACATGCAACTGTGTAGTACAATCACATCCAACTGTGTAGTACATCACATGCAAAATGTGTAGTACATCACATTGCAACTGTAGTACATTTACATGCAACAGTACATCACATGCAACTGTATACATCACATTCAAACTGTGAGTACATCACATGCAAAATGAGTACATCATAGCACTATTAGTATCATATCAACTGTGTAGTACATCAATCAACTGTGTAGTACATCACATCAACTTGTAAATCACATGCAACTGTGTAGTAAATCAAATGCAACTGTAGTACCTCATGCAACTAATAGTAATCACATGCAACGTGTAGTACTCAACAACTGTGTAGTACATCACATCACTGTGTAGTACATCACATGCAACTGTTATACATCAATCACTGATGTATACATCAATATCAAAATGTGTAGAACATTACTTTCAAGTGTAGTACATCAACAAAACCCCTTTTAACTCACTAACAACTGTGAAGTACATCAATGCCAACTGTGGTACATCACATGCAACTGTGTAGTACATCAATGCAACTGGTAGTACATCAATGCAACTGTGTAGTACATCAAAGCAAATGTGTAGTACTTTACATCAACTGGTAGTCAACCAAATGTAGTACATCACATTGCTGTTATACATCACATCAACTGTTGACATCACATGCAAATGTGTAGTACACACATGCAAATGTGTAGTACATCACATGCAACTGTGTAAGTACATCATGCAACTGTGGTAGTAACATCACATGCAACTGTGTAGTACATCACATGCAACTTTTAGACATCACTGCAACTGTGTAGTAACATCACATAACTGTTAGTTTCATCACATCAACTTGGGAAATCATACATGAATGGTAAAAACATGCACGGTAGTACATCACATGACTGGTAGTAACAAACAATGCATTACATCACTGATGTAGTACATCACTTCAAGTGTTGTATACATCCCAATGTGTAATTTCACATCAAGGTTTTGTATACATCACATGCAACTGTGTAGTACATCACAAACTTGTAGTACATACATGCAACTGTATACATCACATCAACTGTGTGTACATCACAACAACTGGGGATTTTAATACAAACTGTGAGACATCACATGCAACTTGTGTCATACATCAACTTATACTTACACAGCTTGGTACATCAATGCAACTGTATAACAAAACCCTGAATTTTAATACATCACATGAAGGTATAATCAATGCAAGTGTAGTACATCCAATCAAATGAGTACCTAACAATGGTAGTACAAAACACCATGGTAGTACATCAAAATGCAACTGTAGTACATCAATGCATGTAGTACATCAATGCAACTGTAAATACATCACATGCACTGTGAAATAATCACATGCAACTGAACATCACAAGCAACTGTAGTACATCACATTCAAAAGTGTACACAATGCAACTGTGTATACATCAATGCAAATGTGTAACACATAAAATGTTATAATCAAAACTGTGTAGTACATCACATCATGGAGTACAACATGCAACTGTGTTAATCAAAGCAACTGAAGTTACAATGCAACTTAGTACATCATGCAATGTGTAGTAACCAAAGCAATTAGTACAATGCAACTGGGAGTACATCACATGCAACTTTTATACATCAAGAACTGTTAAAACATCAATGATTCCCAAAGTGTATACATCACTGCAACGTGTATACATCCAAGCAACTAAATACAACAATGCAACGTGTATACATCCATGCAAATGTGTAGTACACAAAAGACAAGGGAGCCCCCAAAAATTTAACTAACCTTGTGTACATCACATGCAAAATGTTTAAAAAATCCCAAAAACAACGGTTTTACATCCATCACAGGTACATCCAATGCAACTTGTGTACCAAAGCAACTTTTTATACATCATATGCAACGTGTGTAACACATCAACTGTGTAGTAAAAACAAAATTTTACAAAAGCAAGTGGGGGAAAACCACAAAAACAACGTGTATACATCAATGCAACGTGTAAAAATGCAATTTACATCAATTTAAAAAAAACACACAGCAACGTGTAGTACATAACATGAAGGTAAAACCACATTGGGACTCCCCCGTGATCTCAACAATGAGTAAAATTTGCAACTGTAGTCATCAATCAACGTGTAATCATCAAAAAATCCAAACAATTTTTCTCCCCGACTGTGTAGTACATCACAAGAACGGTTTTTACTCAAGCAACTGAAGGGGAATCACACAAAAGCAACTTTGGGTATCCACTCACTGGTAGACTCAAAAAATAACTAAGAATTAAAATACACACTCAACGTGTAGTAAACCCATAAAAGACTTAGCAGGTTTATAAATAAGTTAACACAATGCAATTTGGGGAACATCAACCCCATAACACATGTGTTAGTAATCAATCAAACGAGTACATCAATGCAACTGGGGTACATCAATCAACTTTTAGTACATCAATGCAACTGTGGTACATCACATGCAAGTGGTTTCATTCACATCAACTTTTATACTCACATCAACTTAAACATCCAATTCAACTGGTAACTAATGCAACTTGTAGAACAACCCAATGAAATACACAATGCAACTGTGTAGTAACACAACTGTATCACAATGCAATTTTAGTACATTAAAAATTTTAAATACAAATTTGCAACTTTTAATACATCAATGAACGAAAATCACATCAAAATTGTTAATCACATTTCAACTTTTATCAAAATTCCCCCCCGTGTAGTACATAAGAACTGTGTAATACATCAAAATTTATAAATTTACAATGAAAATGTGTAGTTACATCAATGGGGGGTAACATCCTCAACTGTGTAGTAAACACCAAATGACTAATCACTTTAAACAATGCCCTTTTACAAATTTAAGCAACGTTATAATACAAACCCGTTAAAACAAATGGAAAAAAATCCCCCTGGGAAAATAAACCCAAAGCAACGTGTAATCATCAACAAAGGGGAAACCCCTACTGAGTTTAAACAATGAACTGTTTTCCCTGCAACTTGTAAAAAATCAATCAATTGTAGTAATCAAATGCAAATGTTTGTAAAATCAATGAAATGTAGTACATCACTCAACTTTAGTACAAAAAGCAACTTTAAATCACAGCCGTTATCACATCACTTGCATCCTGAGTAATCCCATGCAAAAGTGAGAATCCATGCAACTGGTAGTACATCACATGCAACGTGTAGTACACACATGCAACTTTTTAAAAGCATTTTTTAAAATCCCCCTTGGGGATAATCACACAATGTGAGTAACACAAACAACCCTTTAAGTTCAAAAAACTGTTAGTACATCCAACCTTTAAAACTGTTTAGTAAAAACAACTTTTAACGAATTTTCAAAAGTAGTACATACAGCAAAATTTTATACATCACATGCCTTTATACTCAATCCCAAAAAAATTTTTAAAAAGCCCGGTAGTACACTTGCAACTGTATACATCACATTCAATTTGTAGTACACAATGCAACGGAGTACACACATGCAACGGTATAATCAAATGCAACTGTTAGTACATCACACAAGGGAGAAACCCCAATGCAAATTGAAACATCAAATCAACCCTTTTATAAAATCCCGAACTGTTGTAGTCACATCAACGTGAGTACATCACATGCAACTGTGTAGTCATCAAAAGCAACTGGGATACATACATCAACTTTGGGAAATCAACAAAAGGGGAAAAATCAATCAACGTGGTAATCACATCAACGTGAGTACTCACATGCAACTGGTATACACAATCAATTGGAGTACATCAAACAACTGTGAGTACAACACATCACTTTTTGGGACACAACAACTGGTAGTACATCAATGCAAGGTAGTACATCACATGCAACTGTAGTACATCAACAACTTGTAGTACCAACAACGGGTATCACAAATGCAACTGGATACACAATGCCGTGTATAATCAAGAATTTTAAAAATCCAAAGAACGTGTAGTACTCACTGCAACGTGAAACACATGCAACTTGGGGAAAAATAATGTTTTTAACCAAAACCCGGAGTACATCAATGCAACTGTGTAAACATCACATGCACTGTTGGTAAATCAAAAATGGGCACAATGAATTTTACATCATTTTAACATCACAATCACGTGTAGTAATCACATGCAACTTTTAGTAACATCAATGACTTTAGTACAATCACATGCAACTGTTAGTAAAATCAATAAATTGAGTAACAAATGCACTGTGTAGACATCCCCAGCAAAGTGTAGTAAACCCCAGCAATTGAACATATCAACTTTGTAAAATCAACAACTGTGTGTAATCACATGCAACTTTTAGACATCACAGCAACGTGGGTTTTTCCCCATGCAACTTGTAGTACACAATCAAATTGTGTTCACACAATTTATTTGGGCCCCTCAACCTGGTAGTACTCCAGCTTTCAAACCTTGGTTTCATCCAAAGCAAATTTAGTACATCACATGCAACTGTGTAGTACATCAAGCAACTGTGTAAAACCGAAAATCAACGTTAGTACATCAATGCAACGTGTAGACATAATGCAATGTGTTTCATCAACAACGTTAGTACATCCATGCAACTTTGAAAAGAACATACACAAAAACGGGTTTTTAAATCACCCACGGATACATCACATGCAAGTTTATACACACAAAAGGGGAAACATCAAAAACTTAAAAGTAACAATCAATGCAACTGGTAGTAAATCACCCAACTGTTAATCAATTCAAAAAAGGATAAAATAATCAAAAGGGGAAATCAATTTCCTGTGTATACTCACTCAACTTGGGGGTACAAAACCTCATTGGATACAAATCATTGTAAATCACATGCAACTGGTATCATCAACAACGGGAGTACATCAAACAACTGGTAAAAACAATGCAACTGGTGGTACATCAAGCAAAGTGTAGTAAATCAATGCAACTGTGTGTACATCAAGCAACGGGGATACAACCATGCAATGGTATACATCAAATCAATGTTTGACACAATAAAATTAAAATCAATTTTCAAAACTGGTAGTACTCAATGCAACGTGTATAAAACAACAACGGGAGTAAATCACATGCAACTTGTAATAAACAAATTTACACACTGAAGTGAGAACCAAAATTGCCCCAACACGTAGTACATCAAATGCAACGGGGAAGGAAACATAAGCAATTTTTACATCAATGAACGTGTAGAAAATCACCCCTGTAGACATCAATCAATGAGTACCTTTACATCAACTGTGTAGTACATCACTGCAACTTGAATCCTACAAAACCCCTTCAACTGTGTAGTACATCCACAACTGTTGGGAATCACATGAATTGTAAACAACTTGGGTAGTCACAATAACTGGTAGTAAAATCCATGCAACGTTTGGACATCACATCAACTTTAAAATACATCAATTGAAACCTAAATTTACCTTTTTACATGCAACGGTTTAAAGAAAATACAACTTTGGGTCCACAAAACCCGTTTAAAAACAAAAATTTAAAATCACATCAATTTAGTAAACACAAAATAAAACCCCAATTGGGAAAAAACTTTAATAAAATCACACAACTGTGTAACACACAAAGGTAGTACATAAGCAACTGTGTAAAAACACATGCAACTTGAGTACACACATGAACTTTTAGTACATCACATCAACTTTAGTACATCAAAGAACTGTAAAATCAAACCAGCAACGGAGTACATCACAGCAAAGGGGAACACAATGCAACTGGGAGTACATCCCCCAATCAACATTATACATCACACAATGTGAGTACATCACATGCAATGTGGACACTCAATTTCCCGCCGTTTACACACAGCAACTTGTTTTTGTATCATCAATCAACTTGTAAAAAACCCCTGGTATACTCACATGCAACTGGTTTTTAAAATCAAAGCAACGTAGTACATCAATCAACTTTAACAAATGCAACGTGTAAACACACAATGTTATACACACATGCAACTGTTATACTCAATGCAAGGGGGTTTCATCACATTCAACTGTGTATACATCCGAACGTGTAACATCACAGCAACTGGTTACATTCCTGTTAAATTAAAAACAAAAAAAAAAAAGAACTTGCCCTTAAAATCAATAAATTGTAACATCACATGCAACGTAGTACATCAAACCGGGTGAAAAAATTTTTTGGGTAAACAAATCAACTTTAATAAACCCAAAAATGTTAAACACAATGCAACGGGAGTACTCCATCAACGGGTTTGTACATCAATCAACTGTGTATACATCACATGCAATTTAACATCAATCAAATGTTGGAACCACCCAAAATGAATAATCCAAGCAACTTTAGTAACACATTTTATACTCACTGCAACTGTTATACATCAAAGCACTTGTATACCAAAATGTGAGTACACACATGCAACTGTGAGTACTCAAGCAACGTTATACACAAATGAACGGAGAAAATGAATGTTAGAAAAATCAACTGTGAGTAATCAATGCAACGTGTAGTACACACATGCAATGTTATACTCCATCAACTTGTAGTAATCAATGCAACTGTTTACATCAATCAATGTTATTTAACACAAACAACTTTGGGGAGTACATCAACAACTTTTAGTACTCCAACAACTTGGGGACATCAATCAAACTGTGATACATCAATGCAAATGGTATCTCAAGCACTGTGTAACCCATCAACTGTGGAAAAAAAACATCAAAGTGTATAAAAGCAAAATTTAAAAAGCAACTGTGAACATCAATCAACTGTGTAACATCACAGCCAAAAGGTAGTCATCACACAACTGTGTATACAAACAAACTTTTGGGAATACAACAATGGGACAACTGGTGTAGTACTCCCGCAATTTAAAAAAAACACAAAGGGTAGACCCCTCCAACTGGACATAAAAACAAATAAAAATTTAAGTAATCAATCATGGATTACCCTTAAAGCAACTGTGTAGTACACACATGCAACTGGTTTTAAAATCAATTTCACTGAGTAAACACATGCAACTTTTAGTAAAACACTTCAACTGTAGTACATCAATGCAAATTGGGTTTTCCCCTAACACTAAGTTAAATCACAAGCAATTTTAAACATCACATCAATTTAAAATCAAAAATGATACAAATCAATTTTAAAAATCCCCTGGTATAATCAAACAACGGTATAAACATGAACGTGAGTACACAAAATGAGTACATCAATCAACTTTAAAATACATCAATAACTGTTAGTAACACATCAACGTGTAGACAACAAAATTTAAAAAATAATGTTGGGAAAAACAATTTAACCTTTAAACAAAACAATCCCCACGTGTGTACATCAATGCAACGTATCTCAATGCAACTGTAGTACAAATAAATTTGGGTAACCATAAACTTACATCACATGCAACGTGAGACATCAAATGCAACGGTTTAATCCAAATCAACTGTTTTGTACCAATCAACGGTAGTACATCAATGCAACTGTTATAAACTCAACTTTAGAAAAGGGGGACAATTTCAACTTTATACATCCCACAACTGTAGTACAACACATCAACTGGAAAGTACATCTTCAACTGTTAGTACATCCATGCAACTGGTTTTAAAAATCCAAAGCAACTGGTAATCACATAACGTAGTACTACATCAACTGTAGTACATCACATGCAACTTTATTTAAAATCACGAACTCCGAAAGGGTTTTACATCACATGCAAATGGTTAAATTCAAAACCAAACAATGGAGTACATAACAATGGCAAAGAACTGAGTATATCCCCCCTTTGGGCCACATGCACCCGTATTTAAAAACCAAATGAAATTTTCATCCGAATTTATACTCAATGCAACTTTTTATACTCACATAACTGTGTAGTACCTCAACAACTGTGTAGACATCAATGCAACTGTGTAAAACCCCCAACCCCCTTGTTAAAACACAGCAACTTTTTAATACATCAATGCAACTGTTTTTAAAAAACCCCTGCAACGTTAGCACCAAACAACTGTTTGTAACAATGCAAATGTTGACATCAACAACTGTTAGTACACAAAAGCAACGGGGTTTACACAATGCAACTGGCAACAATGCAACTTTGGGTTAGTTTTACCCCCTTGGTTTACATCAACCCAAATGGTAGTACATCAATAACGGTTTAAAAATCAAAAAGCTGTGAGAAAAAAAACTTTTATAAAAACCAAACCCTGTAGTCAACACATGCAACTTTATCACCATCACTTTTTAAATTGACAAAAATTTTTTCAACTGAATTTAACTCACATGCAAAAGTTAACAAACAATGGGAACTAAACCCAAGGTTAAACATCAATGCAACTTTTACTCACATGCAACGTTAGTACATCACATGCAACGGTATACATCCTGCAACGTTGTACAATCACACAAAAATGTATACATCACGCAACTGTGGTACATCACATCAACTGGAAAACTCAAACAACTGGTAGTACATCCACAACTTTTAAAAACACAGACGTGTATACATCCTGCCCTGTGATACATCACACAACTGTTTTCATCCATGCCGGTATCATCACATCAAGTTAGAAAAAACCCCATGCAACTGTGTACAACCAAAAAAATTTTGGGAATCAAAACAACTTTAGTCATCAATGCAAAAGGTATACATCAATCAACTTTATACACAAAAGCAACTGGAACATCAATGCAACTGGGATACATACATAATTGAAACAAATTTAAAATCAACTTGGTACATACAAGCAATGTTGACTCACTCAAGGGATACTCACATGCAACTGTTAGTAACCCAAAAACCCTCACATGCAAAATTGTAGTACTCAAATGCAACTTGAGTACTCAATGCAACTGTAGTACATCACATGCAAATGTTAGTACATCACAGAATTTATACATCAAAAAAGGGGGGTACATCAATGCAACTGGTAACCACGCAACTGGTAAAATTTGCAACGTGTAAAAACATCAACGTTAGTACTCACGCCGTGTAGACACACATGAACTGTGTAATTTAAAACATCAACTGTGTAGTACATCAAGCAAATTTATAAATCAAAGCAACGGTGTATACATCAAAACCCCCAATCAACTGGGAAAAATCAATGCAAAATGTAGTACATCAAAACAACTGGTGTACATCACATGCAACTTGTAACATCACATTGGAGTAATCACATGCACTTGTAATCCATATCAAATGTGTATACACACATCAAAGTGTAGAAATCACAGCAACTTGATAAAAAACGGGAAAACACATCAACGTTTTAGAACCAATCAACTTTAGACATCAATCAACTTGTAGTACCACATGCAACTGTGTATACAAAAAACCCTTTAGTAACAAACATGGTGTAAAAAACCTGCCCTGTGTAACACCATGCAACGGTAGTCATACATGCAACGTTAGTAACACATCAAAATACTAAAAACTTTATCATCAAAAGGTTAAAACATATTTTAGTTTACATCCAAAATGCCCAAAAAATGTTTAACTCAATCAACTGGTAACATTGCAAAGGTATAAAAAACTGTGTTGTACATCAAATCAACTGTGTAAAACAAGCAGGTTAAAATAAACGGGTGGGAACAAAAACCAAATTTTTTATCACATTCAACGAGTAAAAAAAAATTTTTAAATTTAAAAATCAATGCAATGGGATTCATACTAACTTAAAAAGCAACTGGTAACCCAAACAACGGGTACAACACATGCAATGTATAATCACATGCAACTGTGTAAAACCCCCCTGGTAAAAAAAACCCCAAACAACTTTTTAAAACATCAAAATTTTTAAAAAACTTTTAAACCCCGCCGTGTAGACATCACAGCAACTTTGTAATCAAAACCCATCAACCCTGTTGTAAAATCAATCAAAGGGGAAAATCACTGCAACTTGGGGATACACACATGCAACGAATTACCAAAAGAACTTGGATAATAAAACCCAAATTTAGTAAATCACATCAATGATTTCATCCGCAAATGTTAGAAAACCAAAAATGAACTGAAAGTAAACATCAAAATTTTGGGGCTACAGAATTTTTAGTAATCAATCAACTTTTCCCCAAAAAAACCCCGGATACATCCTGAATTTATCATAACAACTTTGGAATTTAAAAGGGGCCCTTAGGGGAAAAAAAAAAACCCAAAAAACTTTAGACACAAACCCCCGTGTGTACAACATGCAAATGTGTATACATAATGCAATGGTTACATCCACAACTGGTAAAAACAAAATTGTGTAAACAATAAGGAAAAAACTGATTAAAATTTTAGTAATCAACAATGAAATTTTTGTAACATCCAGCAATTTTGAAAAAAACAAGTGTGTAAAAACAGCAATTTTTAACACAAAAATTTAACATCCCAAACAACTGGGATACATCACGCACTTTTAGTAATCAATCAACTTTAAACAAAACAATTTAAAACCCCATCAACGGGTTCAAATGCAACTGTTAACCCATCAACTGTTAACACAACAATGGGATACATCAATGGGGGTTTTTTTGAATTTAATAAACCCCCTTTTAAAAATTCACTTTTAACCCGTGTTACATCACTTAATTAATACATATCAATGTGAACCCCTAACGTATTAAACCCCCCTTTGGGAAATCCCCAAACTTTAAAAAAACAAGTGAAAAATTTAAATTTTTAAAAAGCAATTGATACAAACCCAAAAACCCCCCTTTGGGACATAAAAGCACTGTGTAGTAAAACAATAAATGTGTGTACATCACCAAAATGTAGAAAATCAAAAATTAGAACCAAATAACTGTGTATACAAACAATCAAAATGTGAAATACAACCCTCATGTTTACTCCCCAAAAGTGTGTAATCCCTGAATGTTGTAACCAAAAGCAACTGGGTTGCATCAAGCAACTGGGGAAATTAAAAAAAAAAACCCTCCGGGGTTTTAAAATTAAAAGGGCCCAAGGTTTTTAAACCCCTTAAATGATAAACCCCCTGCAAATGGGAAAAATAATTTTAAAAATGAAATTTACATAAAAATTTTTTAAAATAAACATAAAAACAAAATTTTAACACAAGCAACGTTAAACAAGAACTTTTTAAAACCCCCTAACCTTAACCACAAACTGGTAACACAAATGCAAACTGGTAAATCAACAACGTGTAGTCTAATGCAACGTGTATACCACATCAACTTGGGAAACCCCAACCTTTTTTACAAACATAACGTTTAGTACCCCTAAAAAAAAAGACTTTTAAAACCCCCAAATGTTTAAAAAAATTTGGGGAACACAAAAACCAAAACTGGGGTTTCATATTCAAAATGGAGTAAAACCCCCCCTGTGAAAATCTCAAGCAAATGGGACATCACATGCAACTGGTAACAACCCAAATTGTAATACACAATGATCATCCCAAACAAGTGTATAACAATGCAATGTGAAAAATTGGGGGACATCATTCAACTGGGATCACAAATGGCCCGGGGGGTCAATCAATTTTAAAATACACCCCTGTGTAAAAAAACCCCCCCTTTTTAAATGGAACATCAATCAACGGATAACCAAAAAACTTTAATCCCCAAAACGTGTGTCACAATGCAATGTTAGTAAACCCTTCACGTGAAAAACCCCCACAAGTTTAAAAACAAGAGTTAAAACATCACATCCCTTTAAAAACATACATCAAATTTGGGAAACCCCCAATTATAACAAAAAAATTTTAAAAAAAACAGAAGGTTTAAACAAGCAATGTTGGAAAAAAAAAGGGGGGACATCCAACAAGTGAATAATAAAACAACGTGTAAATAAAAATTTAATGGGCCCAAGAATATAATACATAAGCCCCAACTGTGTTTAAACAGCAAAATTAGTCATATCAAATGTTGTACATCACGCAACTTTTAAAATCACAATGAAACTTTATGCAACGGGGAAAAACATTTTCTACTGTCGTAAAATAAAATCAATGCAACTGGTTTAAATTTAAAGCAAGGGGGTAAACATCAATTTACTCCCCAAATTCCCCCAAAAGGGAAGTAAAAAAACCCAAAAAAAATTAAGCAACTGTGAGTTTCCCCAAGTTTACAAAAAATGGAAATCACCCTTTTTAGTAAAACACAACAAAAAATTAATTTAAACCCCCATAAAAACAAAAACTTGAATACAGAAATTTTAAAACAAGCACGTAAATCAATAAAATTTGAAACCAAAGTGTTTAAAACACAGCAACTGTGTAACCAAAATGCAACTTTTTAAATACTCCGGTAGTACATCAAATGAACTGGGTTTTTTCACAACAAGTAGACATCAATAAGGATAAACCATGAGGTTTTAAAATTTCCCCCGGGAAACTTTAATCCAAAAAAAAAAAATTTAACAACCCCCCTTTTAATTCATAATCAATTTTAAAAAAAAAAAACTTTAGAAAAAAAAAGAACTTGGGGGTACATAAAAACTGATTTACACAGGGAAACCCCCCGGGGAAAAAACCCCAAAAATTTTTTTAAAAAAATCAACAACTGTGAGAAATCCAATGCAAAGGGAAACCCCAAAAATTGTAAATTCAAAATTATCCAAAAGGGATAAAAATTTTAAAAACACAACAACAGAAAAACCCCCCTAACTGTTTTACATCCCAAAGGGGGGGGAAAAAAAATTAAAAAAAGCAATGTAGTAACCAAGCAACTTTTAGTACATTTCCCCTGAACTAATCAATTTCCAAAAATGTTTTTTCACAAAACAATTTAATCAAAAGAAAGGGTTAAAAAACCTTAGTACATCCAAAAGCAAATTTAGTAAACCCCAACTGGTAAATACATCACAGCAACTTTGAACAAGAATTTAAACATTCCAACTGTTAACATCACAAATTTAACTAAAATTTTAACATTTTAAAAAAACCCCTTTTTAAAATCAATCAAAGGAAAAAAAATTTTCCAAAAACTTTTGGCCCTTTTAAAAACAACAAAATAAACTGTTAACTCACATGCAACTGGGTTCAAACCCGCAACTGGTTTGTACATCCATCCCGGATAAAAAAAAACATTCCCCCGGGTTAAGGGTTTACATCACATGCAATGTGAGAAAAAATTGTTTCCCAACAATTGTAACAATCAACTTTGAACATCAAATTTTTTTTCATCAATGCAACTGGTTGTAATAAAGAACTTTTAGTACATCCCCAATGAATAAAAAAAACTGGGAGTACCAAAAATGCCTTTTTATACAAATACAAAAAGCAACTGGAAAACAAGCAATTTATAATCACATGAGTTATTCACCTCAACGGT
>NW_026507682.1:0-29212 GCF_026875155.1 Cherax quadricarinatus
ATTTCCTAAATTTTCTTTAAAAATAAGTAACTTAATATGTAGATATAAATCCTAGTATTTCCGTTAACCCTTTGGGGCCTAGTTCCTAGGGCCCTTTTTGTATCCACATGCTCTCGCGCTACCGTCCACAGGATGGATATGGGGTGCACAATAAACTAGCCACTTCGGTGGCAAAATCTAAAAAAAAAATCTAATCTAATACTAGCAAACACAGTCAATGCTGAATTGCAGAAAATATCAGCCTGGTTAATGACTAACAAACTTACCTTAAATACTGATAAAACCTATTTCATTCAGTTTGGAAACAAAGCTGCAAATGATCCAATTAACATAACGCTAAATAGATCATCAGTCACAAGACTCACAGAGGGAAAATTCCAAGGTATCCACCTTGACAGCCTTAAGTTCCGGACACACATACAACAAATCACCAAGAAAATCTCCAAGACTGTAGGTATACTATCAAAGGTGCACACAACTTATCACTGCACCAGTGATACAGTCATACAGGTGCACGCAACTTATCACTGCACCAGAGATACAGTCATACAGGTGCACACAACTTATCACTGCACCAGTGATACAGTCATACAGGTGTACACAACTTATCACTGCACCAGTGATACAGTTATACAGGTGCACACAACTTATCACTGCACCAGTGATACAGTCATACAGGTGCACACAACTTATCACTGCACCAGTGATACAGTCATACAGGTGTACACAACTTATCACTGCACCAGTGATACAGTCATACAGGTGCACACAACTTATCACTGCACCAGAGATACAGTCATACAGGTGCACACAACTTATCACTGCCAACCAGTGATACAGTCATACAGGTGCACACAACTTATCACTGCATGAGAGATACAGTCATACAGGTGCACACAACTTATCACTGCACCAGTGATACAACCATACAGGTGCACACAACTTATCACTGCACCAGTGATACAGTCATACAGGTGTACACAACATTATCACTGCACCAGAGATACAGTATACAGGTGCACACAACTTACCACTGCACCAGTGATACAGTCATACAGGTGTACACAACTTATCACTGCACCAGAGATACAACCATACAGGTGCACCAACTTATCACTGCACCAGTGATACAGTCATACAGGTGCACACAACTTATCACTGCACCAGAGATACAACCATACAGGTGCACACAACTTATCACTGCACCAGAGATACAGTCATACAGGTGCACACAACTTATCACTGCACCAGTGATACAGTCAACAGGTGCACACAACTTATCACTGCACCAGTAGATACAGCCATACAGTGCACACAACTTATCACTGCACCAGTGATACAGTCATACAGGTGCACACAACTTATCACTGCACCAGTGATACAGTCATACAGGTGTTAGTTTAATATATTTATTATGCACCCCATACCCATCCTGTGGGCGGTAGTCAAAAGATTACAGAGGTACATAATTGGTCCAGGGACTGGGCTCCAAAGTTTTGATAGCTGAGCAAGTTACAAAGGTAATGAATCCCGGGTTTAGCTGGTCACACTCATGAATAATTGCAAAGGTAATGAATCATAAACAGGTGCACACAACTTATCGCTGCACGAGTGATACAGTTCATTAAGGTGTACACAACTTATCATGCACCAGTGATACAGTCATTACAGGTGCACAACAAACTTATCACTCGCAGAGATACGCCATACAGGTGTACACAACTTATCGCTTGCAACCAGAGATACAGTCATATAGGTGCACACATCTTATCACTGACACCAAGTGATACAGTCTTACAGGTGCACACAACTATCCACGGCCACCAGAGAGATAACAACCATACAGGTGCACACAACTTATCGATGCACAAGAGAATAACCATACAGGTGCACACAAACTTATCGCTGCTACAGAGATACAGTCATACAGGTGCAAACAACCTTATCACACTGAACCAGAGATAAACTATACAGTGCACACAACTTATCGCTGCACAGAGATACAACCATACAGGTGCAAACAATTATCACATGCCACCAGAGTTACAGCCACTTACAGGTGTACTCAACCTTTATCGCTGCACCTGAGTACAGCCATAAGTGTGTACACAACTTATCGCTGCACCAGAGATACAGTCATACAGGTGCACACATACTTATCACTGCACCAGAGATACAGTCATATAGGTGCACACACTTTTCACTGTACACCAGTGATACGTCATACTGGTGCACCCAATTATCGCTGCTCAAGTGTTATAACATACAGGTGCACACAACTTATCGCGCACAAGAGATCTCTAACATACAGGTGCACACACTTATCGCTGTGCACCAGAGATACAACCATACAGGTGCACACATCACTTATCGCTGCACAATGTGATATAAACCATACAGGTGCACACAATTATCAACTGCACCAGATAGATACAGCCATTACAGGTTGCACAGACAATTATCACCGCCAGAGATACAGTCTTACAGGTGCACACAACTTATCGCTGCTCTCCAGTGATACAACTCCATACAGGTGCACACAATTATGTGCACAGAGATACAACAATACAAGGTGCACACAATTATCGCTCTGCACAAGAGATATAAACCATTACAGGTGCGCACAAACTTATCGCTGCACAAGAGATATAACCATACAGGTGCACAAAAACTTATCGCTGCACCCAGGGATACAACCAGTACAGGATGCACACAACTTATCGCTTGCACAAGAGATATAAACCATACAGGGTGGCACACTACTTATCGATGCACCAAGAAGATACAACCATACAGGGTGCACACACTTATCGCTGCTCAAGAGATTCAACCATTTACAGGTGCACACAACTTATCTGGCTGCACGAGAATACCCATACAGGGGACCACAAAACTTATCGCTGACACCAGAGATACAACCATACAGGCACCACACAAACTTAATCGCCTGTCACAAGACGATACAAACAAAACCAGGTTGCGCACAACTTATCACTGCACCAGAGATACAACCATCAGGGACCACAAAACTTTATCGGCTGCACCAGAGATACAACCATACAAGGTGCAACACAACTTTTCGGGCACCAGAGATTAAACCTACAGGTGCACACACTTATCGCTGACACAGAGATACAAAAATACAGGTGCACACAAATTGTTGAATGAACAAATGAAATCTAAACATGGATTTAAATCCACACATACACTTTTTCTCTATAGAAAAATGCATAGGATGAGTATCATGCCAAGTTTAGATGATGGACTTGGCTGAGTATTACTCTGCTGGACCTTCATCACTCTGATGTGATGCTGGTTGATCGTCACCGGAGCATCATAATGAGCTTCATCATGAGCATCATCATGAGCTCATCACGAGCATCATCATGAGTAACAGACAGGACTCAGTGTTAGCGGAATTTATTTACAGAAGCTATTGGTCGGATAACGGTTTCCAAAGTTCACGGAAACAATAATCCGTAAACAAAATGTTCGTTAATTAAGCGGTTTAGCGGAAACTGTGGCACACCACTGGACTTGTATGCAATAGCTAGTAATATCAGTATATTCATTTCCATTCGCTTTATAAACCTATCCACATCAAAACCATTTTCTAGATTGGAATAACTTATAATACAATATGGTATCATCTCTTACCTAACACCCTATTGATCCAGGAAGAGGAAGTTACCAAGACTGGAATTTACCGCGTCTTTACTGTAGCCGTTAATAATTGCCATCTGTACTAAACCAGTGTGAGAGATACCTGCTTGGCTAGCTGTGAATGGATTTTTATCTGATAAAACTAGGATACACCAGTACTTTATTCAGTGTTTTGTATATATTATTTTGTATTGTCAGGCAATGGTGGCTCCTGTGACAAAAGAGGAAGACATAGAGTGCTTTAAACTTTATATTGGATACTTTACAGAGTTCTGGATAGGAGAAAAAACTTTTAAAATCTCTAAAACGGTGTCTTCATTTCTTCAGCATGTACAATCAGTACAAACAAGACGTAATAGTATATGAAACGTGATAGATAACAAGTGAAGTTATGGTATATGTATCGTGATGGTACAAATGACGATATGGTATTTATGGTGAACAAGTTTTACTGGTAGTTTACCTGGAGTGAGTTCCGGGAGGTGTCAACGCCCCCGCGGCCCGGTCTGTGACCCATGCCTCCTGGTGGATCAGGCATGGATCAACCAGGCTGTTGCTGCCTGGCTGCACGCAAATCCAACGTACGAGCCACAAAGCCGGCTGATCAGGAAACGACTTTAGGTGCCTGTCCAGTGACAGCATGGAAGGTACTGACAGGGGTCTGTTGGCTACTCCCCCTTTGTGTGCTGGGAGGAAAGTTGTTTGTACACTCTCGTGCACCTGAACACTTATTGTATGGTCTCTTATCGTGCTTAGTGTCACCCCTGCTTTTCATTGGGGGAGATGTTGCATCGCTGCCAAGTCTTTTGCTTTCGTAGTGAGGTTTTTCGTGTGCAAGTTCGGTTACTAGTCCCTCTAGGATTTCCAGGTGTATATAATCATGTATCTTCCCTCCTGCGTTCAGGGAAATACAAGGTTTAGGAACCTCAAGGCTCCCATATTGAGTGTTTTATCTCCGTTATGCCGACGTATCCCGTGAAAGTTCTCTGTACCATTTTCTAGGTCGGCAATTTCCCTGCCTTGAAAGTGCTGTTTGTGTGCAGCAATATTCAAGCCTAGACTAGAAATATAGTGACCTGAAGAGTTCATATGGGCTTGGCCTCCTAGTTTTGAAGGTATCTCATTATCCATCCATGTCATTTTTCTAGGCAGATGCGATTGATACAATGTTATGGTCCTGAAGGTGAAGATCATCCGGGACATAATCAACTCACATGTCTTTGACGTTGTTTCGCTTATTTTGTGGCCAGATTGTTTTGTACCCCCTCTCCTCCCCCACTCCTCCTCCCCCCCCCCTCCTGCTCCTCTACTTTCCTCTCCTGATGAAGATTTAATTTCCTTCATGTTACCATATCTGGTAATTGAAATTTTCATCCGTTGAACTTCATATTGTTTTCTGCAGCCCACTGAAGATTTGGTTGATGTTCCCGCTGGAGCCTTGCAGTGTCTGCAATGGAAAGACACTGTCATACAGATTCGGGTGTCATCTGCAAAGGAAGACACGGTTGCTGTGTGACATCCTTGTACTATGTCGGATATGAGGATGAGGAACAAGATGGGAGGCGAATACTGTGCCTTGTGGAACAGAGCTTTTCCACGGTAGCTGCCTCGGACTTACTCAGTTGACGACTACTCTCTGTGTTCTGTTAGTGAGGAATTATAGATCCATCGAACCGACTCTTTTCCTGTTTTCCTTTAGCTCGCAAAAATTTTTTTGTGCGCTATTATGCACATGGTCACACTTGTCGGAAAGCCTTTTGCAAAGTCTGTTTATTACATCTGCATTTCTCTTTTTGTTTCTAGTGGAATTTAGGACCTTGTACTTAGTGATCCAATAGTTGAGACAGACAGGAAGCGGACTGCCGTTCTAAAACCCATGTGCCCTGGGTTGTGTAAGTGGATGGGTTTCTAGATGGGTGGTGGATCTTTGCTTTTAGGACCTTTCAAAGTTTTTATGTATGGGTTGTTAGTGCTTTGGTCTTGTAGTTCTTTGCTGTTGCTTTACTGCCACCTTTGTGGGAGTGGGGTATGTCTGTTGTTTTTAGTAACTGTGGGACGGACCCGTGTCCATGCTCCTCTCCATAGGATGGAAAAGGGCTCGTGATAGGGGCTTCTTGCAGTTCTTGATGAAACACAGTGGTCCATGAGTATGGCCCATGGGGCAGAGTGCATGGGCATGTCATTTAATCGCTGTTCGAATGTCATTGCGTCAGGATAACATCGGATAGGCTTGTGTTAATCAAAATTTTGTGGCTATCTAATAAAAAAATTAATTTTGATCTTAGCTCTCTGTCTGGTTAGCGGCTTGCTAAAACTGGAGTCATATTGGGATTGGTAGCTCACTTCATTTCCTTGCTGTCATCTGTGTAGGTACCCATCTTGTTTAAGTAGGGGCCCAATACTGGACGTTGTTCTCGATTTTGGATTTGGCATAGGAGAAGAAATACTTTGGGTTTCTTTCGATTTCTATATGGCTTTTAGTTCTTCCACGATTCCTGACTCCTAAAGGATTCTTTTGAGCTTAAGTTTGATGCTTGCTATTTCTCTGACCAGTGTTTCCCTACGCATTTCTGATTTATTGACCTCTTTTAGCCGCTTGTTATTCTTTTCGTGCATGTAAGGGTGCACCTGTCTCTTTCTATTTTACATTTACTTCCTCCTTTTTTCTTTGAGGATAAGCCGTGGTGCATACATCGAGTGCCACCGAGTTAATCTGTCTAGGCATACGTTGGGAGGTCTGTGTTGCTTAGTATATTCTTCAAGCTTATATCGGTTAGGAACGTGGTTTTACTTGGTCCCACTTTATGTTTTTGTTATTGAGATGAATTTGAGTGAATGCTCCCTCGTGACTAGTTCATTTTGCGGTCTGGGCTCACACGCATACATGTCGGAACCTCAATTATGTTGTGATCTGGAGTATATTGTTTTTTGTATATGGTGACATTTCTTATCAGATCATCATTGTTAGTGAAGATGAGGTTAGTGTATTCTCAGTCTAGTAGGCTCTATTATTTTGTGGTTTAAATTGAATTTTGTGCAAGAGATTTAAAAGCTCGTGTGTGTGAGTGTGAGTTTTCATCAGAGCTGCCTTCCTAGTGTTATTATGCAAACAATATTATTTGCTATATTCCTCATTTTGGTGCCTTAAGTTGTCGAAATCCCCCAGGAGCAAGATGTTGGGTGCAGTGAGGGCAGCTGGAATATTTTCCAGACAGTGCGGTCATTTTTAACAGCTAGTTCATGGAATTGCTGGGATGTTGCATCCCGGAGGCTTGTAGACTTCCACAATGACTAGTTTTGGTTCTCGGGGGGACTTTACTGTAAAACTTCCACTTTACATCATTTGATGCTTTAAGCAGTTCTGTGCAAACAAGTATGACTCTGCAATGTACAGGCCAACCCCCCCCCTTTTGCCTGTTCACTCTGTACATATGTATAGGTTGTAACCTGGGATCCATATTTCGTTGTCCAAGTGATACTTATGTGGGTCTCAGTGAAGCTGCGAACACTTGCCTTTGCCTCTGCAAGCAGTCACGAGATGAAAAGGTATTTGTTGTTTGTTGCTGGCTTTAGACCCGTATATTTGCAAAAGATGAATGTTATCGGATGGTGGTATTGTTGGTACTGGGGGGGGATTTTTTTCTTGGCTATTAGTATCTGTATCTGTTGGTTTGGAGGGAGGCCATCGACTGTGGTTCCACCTCCAGGAATGACTGGATTTGCGTGTTCGATTTCTGCATTCTCTGCCAGTTTTTTCCTTCCTGGCACTAAAAACCTCTCCCTCTTGAGTGGGTGGCTCCCCAGGGTTTCCATGCCCTGGATGTTTTGTAATCTTTTTGTCCACTTTAGATGAGTGTTATGCCCTGGCAATTTAAGTTATAGCACAGTCTTTCCTGTACTGAAGAGGTACACTGTTTCAGTGTTGAAAAAGCTTACAGGAGGGAGTTTGCATTTTCTGTTGTCTTATGGAATGGCATTTTCTAGGGTGGTCTTAGTTGCACCGTCACCATCTGTTTTTCCCAGATTTCCATCGCCATCAGATACAAGTGCATGTAGTGCACAGGCTTGGTTTCGTTTGCCTTGGGTTCTGTGACTGTATTTTTTTTTTTTTTTGTTTTTTTTTTTCCTGGGTTGGGTGCATGTTTCCATGTCTTACTTCTAATCCTCCCTGCACAGCAATGGAGCTCCACACAGTGTTTTTGGTAATATATCCTCACGATTGCAGTGGAGTCCTCTTGTTTGCTATTTCCTGCGGTTATTTCTAGTTTGCAATATTGGTTTTTATCTTATCTTTGACTACACTTGTTTCCCTACCTATGGCGTCCTGTCCCCTATGAGGTCACTTATATGTATTCCTTCCTGGTATAATTCCCGACTACTGGACAATATCTCCAGCTTCACATTACTGTCTCCCAGGCAGCATCTCTAAGCTTCATATTACTGTCTCCAGGACAGGCACCTCAGCTTCACCATTACTGTCTCCAGGACAGCACTCCAAGCTTCCCACCCATTAACTGTTCCTAGCGACGCACTATCAGCCCCACATTTACTGGACTACCAGGGACATCACTCAGCCTTACAGTTTATGACTACATGGCCACAGTATTCAAGGGCCAGTACCATTCAGCCCCGACTCATTTTATTGTGGCGTAGATAGTATATATAAACGTATTACAAATTGAACGTGGATCCTAAAAGTTTATGTGATGGTACATGTGAAGTGATGGTACTTGGTATTGTGTGGTATATGTAAGGTGGTGGGACAATAACGTGATAGTATATGTAACATGCGATACAGTGACATGATGTATGGGGTGACGAGATTGTAAAATGTAAAGTGATGGTACCAGATGTGTAATTATAGTAGTATTTCTTAGTTTACCTTGATTTATTTATGTGGATGTATTAAACTTAGTTGCCAATATTTTTCATGTTTCCCTGGAGTTTACCTGGAGAGGAGTTTCGTGGGTCAAGCCCCCGCGGCCCGGTCTGTGTCCAGGCCTCCTGGTGGATCAGCGCCTGATCAACAGGTGTTGCTGCTGGCTGACGAAAACCAACGTACGAGCACAGCCGGACTGATCAGGAACTGACTTTAGGTGCTTGTTCCAGTGCCAGCTTCCTGATGACTGCCAGGGGTCTGTTGGCTAATCCCCTTATGTGTGCTGGGAGGCGTGAACAGTCTCGGGCCCCTGACACTATTGTATGGTCTCTTAACGTGTTGTGACACCCCTGCTTTTCATTTGGGGGGATGTGCATCGTCTGCTATCAAGTCTTTTGCTTTCGTAAGTGAGTGGTTCATGTGAGCTAAGTGTATGTTGAAGTCGACATTATGATCCAGTAGTGTAGTGTGATAGAGGGCTACGTATGATTACATCCCAAGAGTGACCAGGCTGACCATGCCCCTGATTAGATAGTGCTATCAACGAAGAGTAAGATATCATCGAAGATCATTCCTCGTTTGTTTCATACAGAACAAAAAAAATGCAGCGGAATTAAAGATGGAAAAAAAGAAGTAGAGAAATTTCCAAGATGGAAAAGATGAGAGCAGGGGAACGGGTTAATAAAGAACTTATTACAATTATTATTTTTTTTGGGGGGTGGAGAGGGAAAAGGAGCTGATAATGGAATGGAAAAATTCATATATTTATCATTTTTTTTTTTCAAAAGCAATAAAACCAGTTACTGAGAAAGTTTCATTTCAGTGGGATATTGTAGTCTTCAAAGATTATATTAGAAGGATGAATGAAAAGCAGCAATAAAAGAGACAGTGATGAGAACTGACTGGAGTGATAGAAAGGTTGTGAAGAGAACTGAATGGAGTGAAGAAGGTGGTGAAGAGAACCTGACTGGGAGTGAAGAAGGTAGTGAAGAGAACTGACTGGAGTAGAAAGAAGGTTGTAAAGAAGAACTGAATGGAAGTGAAGAAGGTTGTTAAAGGAACTGACTGGAGTGAAGAAGGCAGGTGAAGAGAACATGACTGGAGTGAAGAAAGCCTTATGGATTATGTCTAGCGTCTGTATGGGGGTGGAATGGAGAGATTAAGGCTGAATTCAGGGAAAAACTGGAGCACAGATCCAGTTCTTAGATCCAGAAAGCCCCTCACCAAGCGAACCTTCCTTTAGGGGAGAAGTCAGTTGAAGAGAACTCACTGGAGTGAAGAAGAAGAGAGTCTGTAGTCATCTACTGGAAATTTGAAAAGATATTATTGATTATTACTTATTATTATTTTTATTATTATTATTATTATTATTATTATTATTATTATTATTTTTATTATTATTATTATTATTATTATTAATGCGTTTCATCTTTCACATTCCGCTCTGAGGGAGTCGTGCCTTAGGTGCCGTTGACTTTCGATTCCTGTTATTTGTTTTATCTTTCCATGTTTTTTATATGTCAGAATACCAAGAAAGCCCTGTGTCCTGATCATTTCTATTCGAGTAACCTCTTCAATACTTTCGGAATCCATTCCAAAGCCCCCATTTCCATGTTGCAAAATCACAGAAGCAACCTCCTTCGATTTATGTCATTGATGAAGCAGGGTTTATATTGTACATGAAACATGGTGTTATAGACAAGCCTAAATACACAAGTAACTCCCTTTTTTTTATCCTCCAGGACACTCCACACGTTCCCACGAGTTATTTTTGTATGCTAATCTGTCAGTATTCTATAACAATCCGAGATAGCTCATCATATCATAACTTCAATTAAGGTCAGTTAGAGTACATAACAGACTTGCAATCCTCACCATTGGATACATGTGATTGTATTTCCCTGGTATGTTCTCGTTCTATCAACTAGTGTGCTTCCACTATTTCGGATCACTCTTTTCCAGCATATATTGTTGAGCATTACAGAGAAGGCGTTGTGCAGTAGACTTTACAGCACACTGGAGTAAGGCGGAATGTGGGTGGGAGTGGAGTTAGGTGGCTGGCTGTGTGGCGTGGGCGGTAGGTGGCAGCAGGCTGCAGAGGTGGGGGGATAGCAGCGAGCAGGACCTTAGATTAGCATCAGGGGCAGAACATTGGAACATAAGGATAGAAGGAACATGTACAAACTTCAAGACTAAGAAACTACTACAATAACCCTCTCTTTGGGTAGGATCTAACTCCACTGCTAGGGAATCCCACCTACCAGTGACAATGCCCTCGTCTGCCACAGTACCATTTCCCACCTGGACGTTCAAATCAAATTCAAAATTCAAATTCTAAATTTTTTCTCTAGAAGGATTACAATGCTGAGTTTACTGAATTTTGATAATAGTGTGGTTTACATGTAGAAAATAATAATTACAGAGTGTACCACTAGAACACTAGTTGATGAAATTTGAGTGGACTGCACTGCCACAGTGTGTCGCTACCTGGCAAACTCTGTTGGACACCGAGCATGAGGTGGTACATCAGCCTCACAAGTTGTACTTATAGGACAGATTTTCACACAAATTGATTGGTTGATGCAAGAAACCTCGCCTGCATGCTCGGTATAAAGGAGACTAACTTAATGGTGTTGCAGCATTATCCTGTCTTCACTTCCCTAAGCTAGCATTAGCTAGCCCTTTGGGATCCCCCTCAGAAACCACCGCTGCTAGCGGGCGAGCATCGCTAATTCTGCCATATTAAATCGTAATATAGTGTCTGCCTGCACTTCAGAAATTCCTATATCCAAGAGGGTATGTATCCCTAGTATAACTATGGACAGGACTCTGACAATCAGCCTTCTAGACGGACTGAGGACACATGGTACTTACTGGGCATGCTCGCCAGCTGCCACAGGCCCACAGAATAAACTCATCACAATACTCCCCAGGAACACTGGCCAGAAATCTACGTGATAAAGGAGGTCTTGTCAGATAAGATAAGATCAAGATTTTCGTTCGCGGTTTTTTAACCCCGGAGGTTAGCACCCAGGATAACCCAAGATAGTCAGGTGCGTCATCGAGGACTGTCTAACATTTTCCATTGGTGTCCTGATCTTGTCCCCAGGATGCGGACCCACACCAGTCGATAACCACCCAAGGTACTATTTGCTGCTAGGAGAACAGACAGAGGTGTTACAGGAAACGTGTCGAAATGGTTCCACCCGCCGGGAATCGAACCCGGGCCCTCGTGTGTGAAGCGGGAAGCTTCTTACTGTATGGGCTGCTGCGAGGACCGGTCCATCCCTACCCTCATCGCAGGCGCACTGCGATGTTGCCTCTGTACTAGATTTTCCCAGGTCTCAAATGAGAAGACCACGTGGGGGTGCCGTCTGATGATCGCGGCACGTCCTTGTCCAGTTGGTGTTCTTCTTAAGAAGGACGCTATTTGTCTTTGTGGACCCGCGCTCGTCATTCAAGTTAGGGGCTGCCAGTTCCCCTAGCTAACTTATCCTAGTGTTGCCTCATTAACGGCCTATTATACCTATGTTAAGCTCTTAGGTCTACATTATTTTTATCTACATTTGCCTTAGTAAACCTAATTATTAATATACTACAGTTAGAACTACCTAATCCTTCCATGAAGGGTAAAATCTTATAAATAAATAAAGCTTCCAACAATCGCAACCAGGGAAATGCTTTGTTTGTTTGGGAGGGTTTTTAAGGGTCCGCGGCTCAGCCGTCCAATACGGCCATGTGGATCTGCTGGGAACTTTAGGGACCAAATAATTTTCCACATCCTCCCGCCGGCTAAGGTAGGATGCTAAGTCTAAATCAAGTCACACCCTCGCAAGCCCCATTGGCAGCCCCTGGACACGAGTGCCGTCCCGGCCACTCTCGTCGAGCAGACTCCGGTCTAACTTTCAACTTGTCCAGTTTCCCTGTGTGGTCCCTTGGGGGTGCAAACTTGTTGGTCCCGGTGTGGTCTTAGCAACCTTTCCCTTAACTTTAAACACTTCTTTCGCTTGTCTAGCCTTGACTGAGCGCTCCGTTCTTTCCCCACCCCGTGCCCACATGCACTGGTAGCCTTTCCTCCAACTGTTACGAGGTTCCCGGGATTTAAAGGCAAATCTATCTCCTCTTTAGTACCCTGTAAAAGTGTTTTCCAAAGGTGGCCGAGTGTTCATCACTCCCTACATGGTCACAGTCAGCTCCCTGGCGGTTCATCGGTATACTGGTCCTCATTATCACTACTCCCCAGTATCATGGGACCAGCTTCTCTCTATCGGCTTGGAAGGGAATTCAGGAGGAATTGCCGCCTATGAGTTATCCTAATGGGGATCTGTATCTAAACCAATTCATCCTTAAACATCCGTCGTGTAGACAGGAAGTCATCTATATGATTGTGTCCAACTCCAGGATAACCTACATTTCTGACCGTAGATGTTCAGGTGGTAAATTCCCTGGTCTGCCAGCTTCCGTCAAGGTCTTTCAATCGCTTAGCTGCTTGCAGCTAGACCTCTCGCTGTAATTGCCCTGGGTAATGTCTCTACCACCAAGGCTGTTAATGTCTCTGCGATGTCCACCTTATTTGACTGTGACAGCCCACCACATCATAAGTTTTGGGTGGGACCTGACATACAGCCCCTCCCAACATCATACTACAAACTTTCTTTGTGGCCTTTAAACTTTAATTTAGCACCCAACTTCTTTGTTATCCTAGGTACTTGTGCTCCTGGAGGTCAAAGACATAAGTCGGGTTGTTTAGGACCTGTTGCCCACTCACAACCTTGGCCATGACTGTTGGTAGAGGCAGCATCTCCGTTGATTCTCACTCGATTTGAGACTTCCACTCCCACTAATCATGCTGGCTACCATTTAAGGCTCGGACCTCACTTTCTATCTCTACTGAGAGATATCCCTACTAGCTTGGGGTTCCCTTAAAATTGATTGGGACATAGTGCAGTATGGTGTTTTCCTTTGCAAAGCTCGGACACTCACTGAGATGGGTTGCACCAGTATCTCGCATAGTGTTCCCCCACAACAAATTGATGCAGAGTTCAAACTCCCTTAGTCTCTGTTGCCTAATGCTCAGTGTATATACTCTGAGCAACTCATGCTAGAGTGTTCGCCTTCGCCAGAACATGTATATTCTGGCATGAGTATGCCTCTAAGGCTCGTGCTGAGAGATTCTTACCTTAGACACCTCTTTTACCATAGTACACTCCAACGTAGTCATATGAGCTTTAGACTGATCTCTTGTGATATTTGAGTGACTGTCTGGGTTTTTATGTGGCGATGGGTGGGTGACTCTTTCTCTCACAACCCATACTCAAATGAGAAACGAGATCTTCCCAACCCCTCAACGATCTGTTTGGAATCTCGTGAACCGATTCATCTGATTATTTAAAGTGTAACTCATGCACTGTTGTGCCAGCGTTTCCTCACTCTGAATCACCTGATGATGAAACCATTCCGACTTACCCCAATCTGTAAATCTTTAAGACTATTCTCGTCAAATCTAACTTCGATTCGGAACTTATCTAGGCTCTGACGATCATGGCGACAAGCCTCTAGATCAAGCAACCGATATGTATAGCTAACCTTTATCTCTCAGTGTTGCCAAACGTTTGTCCTTTAATTGGGCTTTGCATGTTTGGTAATTGGTTTGTCGGTGGTTTGGTAATGCCGGACCAAGATCAAGGTTTACCCTTGGCTCTAGTGAACGTAAATATTGTAAACTTGACGGCATCTGATTTAAATCATCTCTGTCATCTATCTGGGCTTTAAACTGATCCCAGAAAGCAATGTACTATGTTTAAGGTTTCCGTCAAAACGTTGGTAAATTCAACGGGAAAATCTGTGGCAACACCATTAACAGGCGTGCTGTTGTTCGTGTTCCTTGAAACATTTGCTGCCTGCTGTACCAGCCTTCAAAGTTTTATTAACTGCCTGCAGAGTCTCAAATGCCTGCTTGACACTCTGCCCATTCGTTCTCATGTCCGTCCGTGCTACTTCGACTGTATATTCAGCCTCACCTGTAGTATAGGCCTCTGTCTCATAAAGGATAAATGATCTCTCAAAGGCCGCCAGTCTTTGCTCCAAAGGTTTCAGGCAACTCTCTAGTTCCTCCCAGTCTAGTCTGGATCATGCCTGAACGTACGACACTTTCTCAATGCTTTGTCAGGCGCCCATTATAGGATGCCCATAGACCGCTTTAATTGATTAGAGCTGGGACAGCTGGTACTGCATCTTCACTACATAGTGCGTTTAGTTAAGATCTCGGTACTAATTTGTACTTCAATTAGCCCACCACAGCACGAAAGGTATTAGGCACAAGAATACAACGAGTCTCAAGGCTATCAAAACAAGCTGTGACAAAACTTCCCTTTATTATATTGACTCTGCTCTGATTCAAAATGTACACTGTTAGCTTTCAAACCAATCTGAGATGTGTATCGATGTGAAAGCTTACCATAGCACTTTCCTGTACCAATGCCAGCAAATAATTACAGAACTTAAACCTAGTCTCAGGTACACAATTCACAAAATCCCACATTAACATGAATCGAAGACAATGAAAATCACAATAAAAGCTGCAGTTTTACAAATTAAATCACTTGGTTAACACAAGGTTAAAATTCAAACAATTCAACTTGTGAAACAGTAATAATTAATGTATGTACACCTGTTTGTCCTAACTGTGCCCAGCTTTCTGTTAGCGTGGATGGTTGGATAAGGTAAATCTAACCTAGTAGTGTGCTATAACTAACCAGGCGTTATAGCTCACTGTAAATACTTAACTAGCTGTTATATCTTGTCCATAGCTACTATAACCTTTGTAACAAATTTGCACAGCCTAGCCTAACTGGGCTACCTTGCAAATCCACTGTAAGTAATCGACACAAGTTTCCTACTCTGGATTAATTGTAATATCTGTAAATAATTATATTCACAGGCTTCTCTAGTCTACCTGGCCGCCTGTAAAATTACTGCAAATAACAACTTCTGTGTATAGTCTGCTTGGCCTAGCCTCTGTGTTGTTGTAACTTTGACCTAGGTGTGCTAACTTAACTAACTTTTTTACATGGTTCCTAACTGTGGCCCTAGGTATGATAGGCTTAACTAACTCTGTTAAAAACTGGATTCCTAACCGTGCCTAAGCTATGATAGCTTAACCTGCTTTTCCACATCACGGTTTTCGAAGTGACCACTTTTGTGAAATTTGTCGTGGACTGCCTCCAAGTGAGTCGCCTACCTGGCAAAAACTCTGTTGACACGAGATCTGAGTTGGGTACCTCAGCTCACAAGTGGCTTATAGTACAGATTTTCACAAATGATTGGTTTGACCAAGAAACCTCGCCTTGATGCACGTTAAAGGACTAAACTTACTTGGTGTTGAGAATATATTCCTGATCTTCACTTCCCTAAGCTTAGCCTAGCCCCTTTGGGATCCCACTCAGAAAACCAGTGCAACCCGGGGAGCATTAAATCCTGCAATATTCAATCGTTAATTAGTGTCCTGCCTGCACCTCAGAAATTCCTAATCCCAGAGGGTATTGTATCCCTAGTTTAACACTATGCAGGACACGCACTGCCTTCTAGATTGCTCTTGAGACACTGGTACTTTCTGGGCATGCTCTGCCGCTGCAACCCAGGCCCACAGATAACTCACTCACAATCTTCCCCCCAGACACTGGCCAGAAATCTACGAGATAAAGGGGTCTTGTCTTACTGATGGGCCTGAAGGAGGAGGTCATCTACAGTACATCGACGGCACTCGCTTGCATATACCTGATTTCCAGGTACTCAAAATGTGAAGACAAGTCGGGGGCGCCGTTCTGCTCGATCACGGCACGGTCTTGTCAGTTGGTGTCATGTCTTAAGAAGGACGCTATTATGTCTCTTGTGACCCGCACCTCGTCTTTCAAGCTAGGGCTGCCAGTATCCTAAGACTAAATTATCCTAGGTTTGCATCAATAACGGCCTATTACTACATATGGTAAGGTCTTAGGTCTAC
Source organism: Cherax quadricarinatus (assembly GCF_026875155.1). Classification (NCBI taxonomy): domain Eukaryota; kingdom Metazoa; phylum Arthropoda; class Malacostraca; order Decapoda; family Parastacidae; genus Cherax; species Cherax quadricarinatus. The sequence goes on from NW_026507682.1 coordinate 16,545, forward strand.
TTTTTTATTTTCTACTTTTGCCTTAGTAAACTAATATTAATATACTATCTGTAGAACTACCTACTCCTTACCTGAAGGGTTAATCTATAATAAATAAGTTACCAAACAATCACAACCAGAGAATGCTTTTGTTGTTACAGTTTGGGAGAGGGTTCTAATGGGCCGCCAGGCTCAGCGGGCCCATACGGCATGCGGGATCTGCTGTGGAAACTTTAGGGACACATAAATTTTCACACCTAGCATGGATAGGCATTTCGGGCCAGGAAAAGGGGTTTTTTTTAAGCTGATTAAATCTTTAAGTTTAAATATTACATAATTATGGGGTATGTAAAGTTGGCATATGGCTATGTTGACTAAATACTAGTTTGTGAGTTAGCCAATGTGATTGCTTGGTTTTGGCACTATACATAGTTTCAGTAGTGTAAGTATACACAGGCAAAATCTTACGCTAGTTAAGATTCATTTATTTTGAGATTGAGAATGATATTTCTGGTTATGGTTAAATGGTTGTGAAGTGAGTGCTAAGTGTGAAACCACAGGTGGATATTAATGTAATTAGTTGACAGGGTGTTATCAGGGAGATAAGATGCTTTTATATGATAGTTTTGAGGTGATGAATGTGGTCTGCAGTTTTAGAATTTTCAGGTAGGGTGTTCCAGATTTTAGGGCCTTTTGACATACTTTGAATTTTTGAAAAGGGTTTTATCGGACACGGGGAAGTCATAGAGATGTTTGTGTCGTGTTGTCCTGTGGTTCTGTCAAAACTATAAAGAAAGCATTTTGGGTCAAGGTTAATATTGGTATTTAAGGCCCTGTAGATGTAGATTGCACAGTAGTAAGTGTGGATGTACTGAACAGGGAGTAAGTTTAGATCTATGAAGAGTGGGGGGGGGGGTGTTGCCAGGGATGGGATTTAGTAATTATTCTTACTGCGGCTTTTTGTTGGGTTATTATTGGCTTTAGGTGTGTTTGCTGCAGTTGAACCCCAAGCACAGATAGCATAGGTGAGGTATGGATATATAAGTGAATGGTATAGTGTGAGAAGGGCAGTTTGTGGCACATAGTATCGTGTCTTGGAGAGGATCCCAACCGTTTTGGATACTTTTTTGGTTATGTGTTGGATATGGGTGCTGAAGTTCAGGTTGTTGTCGAGGTATAGGCCTAGGAATTTGCCCTCATTATGCCTGGCAATTAGAGTGTTGTCGATCTTAATGTTAATTTGCGCACTCTGCCTCTGCTACCAAACATAATATAGTAGGTTTTGTCAGTGTTAAGCGTAAGTTTATTGGCTGTCATCCAAGTCAATAATTTTGATCAGCTCCTCATTAACATGGTGTTGAGGTGCAAGATTTAGAGTGAGAGATGACATAAGTCGTGTCGTCAGCAAAGAGAATGGGGTTCAGGTGTTGAGATACGTTTGGAAGATCATTGATGTATATGAGTGAAGAGCAGGGGACCAAGGACACTTCCCTGCGGAACTCCAGTAATCAAGTGGCTGTGTTGTTGATGCTGTGTCTTTAATGGTGACATACTGATACCTATTAGTAAGGTAAGATTTGAAATATGCAAGCGCATGGCCTCTTATACTGTAATGGTCAAGCTTGTGGAGTAGGATCCGTGGTCTACTGTGTCAAAAGCTTTTCTTAGGTCAATAAAAAATTCCTAGTGGATATTCCTTATTTTCCAATGCAGTGTAAAGCAGATCTAGCATTTTTATGATTGCATCGTTAGTGCTTTTATTTTTCCTGAATCTAAATTGGCAGGGGTTGAGTATGTTTTGTGCCGTTATAAATGAATGTAAGTCTCTTGTGCACGAGTTTCTCAAAGATTTTGGATAGCAATGGTAAGTTTGATATTGGCCTATAGTTGTTTAAATCTGAATGGTCACCCCTTTATGTATTGGTAGTTTATGTATTGAGTAGTTTCGTTAGTATATAAGCGTCAGGCGCTTTGTTTCTGCTTTGGCTAGGGAGCAGAGAGGGGAAAGGACGGCTGTTGGCGTTTTCCCCATATTTCCCCCTTTTTATTTATCCCCTTTTATTTCCCCAGCCTAGGGTGGTATTCTTCCCCATTCCACGTATAAAAAACCCCCACATGCCCAAATGGTGGCAAACCCGGTTTTTTGGAGCGTGGTTTTAAAGGGGTTTTTTCAGCCCGTTAAAAAGACTGTTTGTGAGTAGCCGGGGGCAGGCAAAGGTAAAACCATCTGCCACCTCCACCCACAGCTTACCCTCAGAAACACCACCCTGGGGTACTCAAAGCCTGCAAGCCTTTTTGCGGGCCATTTTTCAAGCTTCCGGGCTTATTTTCTGTGCAAAATTGCTTCAATTCCCAAAGGGGGTTTTCCCCCGTTTTTTGGAAATTTAAAGCCACCCCAAGCCAGACTGGGGGGAAGTAAAATGCCACCCAGCCTACTTTTCCAGCCTGTCTCTTGTCATCCACCGCCCCTTTTCATGCTGTGTGCATCGTTCCCATGTCTTCCAGTCACCCTTTTCTTTTTGGTTTAAAGGGCCAAAGTCGGGCCACCCCCCGCTTCCAAACCCCAAACTGAGAAGAGAAGTAAGCCAAACGAAATTTTCCCCCCTGAAAGTTTTGTTTCTATATCGTTTTGTGCTTTGGAGGGCTGGTATGAGGGGTTTTTCATCATCCCTGTGGCACAAAAGGAATTTATTAACCCACCTTGTGGGGAGGTGAGAAGTGCATGGCAGGGGAGAGCACACGGGGCCAGCTTTTTCCCGCTCCCCCCCCACCCTCCACCCCCCAAACCCCCCAACACACTTCCTTTCATTTCTTAAACCTGGGGGCTTTTTTGAAAACCTTTGTCCCCGGGTCCTAGCCCTTTTTTTGGTTCACAAATTGGTCAAGAGATTGTAGCGGGGGCCCCAAAACGATAAACCCGTTATGTGGGGTTCCCCCTAAAAAGCCCCTTTCCTTAAACGACGACAGTGTGAGTGAGGAGGAGTAAAATCACGGGAAAACAAGACAAGTTTCACCTCATCACCGCCCACCATCACCGTTCCCAAACCCCCAAAACTTCAGTGATAATTTCTGTTTAGAGCCCTTTTTTTCCTGAAATTTAAAAAGCATTTCGTGTGTGAACTTTTTAAAATGAATTTCTTGTGAACTTTTAACCCTTTGGGGTTTTTTCAGTGTAGACTCAGTGTTTTTTTTGCCCTCTTTAAATTTTTTTTTTTGCAATATTTTTCAGTGAAATCGCTCACCCTCTTGTGTTTCTTTTTTTAAAATTTTTTTTATCTGTTTTTTTTTTTTTTTCTACCCCTTCTGTCTGTAGTAAGTTTTTATTCTGTAGTGTACCAGTCAGTCATTCCTGGAAGTAATTCTTTAAATTTTTTTTTCCTTGTATTCTTTCAGCATTGTTTCCCCCGTATTTGAAAAATTGTAGTTCATGCATTTGATATTCCCCCAGTAAAACTAAACTATCCATTTTTTCTTGTGTTTTTTTTTTCGTATGCCAGCGGGTGTTTCACACCTTTTTTTTTCGCAGACTCGTGTCCCATTATTTTCCCAGAAATTTTTTTGCCCGAAACCCAAGTCACACCCAAGATTTTTTTTGTAAGAATATCTAAAAAAATAATAAAAAATTGAATATTTTTTTGGGCCCCACCCTTGTAAGTGTTGTGGGGCCCCGCCACTTGTAAGTTTTTGTGGGGCCCCGCCACTTTAAGTTTTGTTCCCCCCCACTTGTAAGTGTTACACTTCCAGTTTTTTTTTCTTGTTTTATTTTTTTTTTTCATTTTTTTTCATATTTTTTTAAACCCAAATTCACTCTTAGGGGTGATTTTTTTTTTAAAAACTTAAAGCGTTTTTTTTACTCTGTTTGAGTAAATTGTTTTTTTCTAATTTACAATTAAGATTTTAAAAGTGTTAAATCATTTTTTCCCTTCCCTATTTTTTTTTTATTTTTTAAAACCTACTTTTTCCCCAGTTTAACTTTTTTTCGGGCATTGATTATTTCGGGGGGTTTAATTTTGTTGCCCCTTTTCGCATGAATTTTTTTTTCTTTTATTTTTTTTTTTAAAATGTTTTAATTATTCTCAGTTCATTTTTGTTTAAGTCTTGTTTTTTTATTTTATTTTTTTTTTCCCTCATGTTGTTTTTGAAATTAAATTTTAATTTTGTTTTTTTGCATTCTTAGAAAAAAATTAAAAATTTCCCATTTAAACTCTCGTTGCTTAAAATTTTTAGTGATTTTATTTTAACTTTTTACTTTGTTTTTACATTTTTTAAAATTATTTAATTTCTTTTTTAAGCAAGAGTACAGACAGTTTTCCTTTTGCTTTTTAATTCAGTCCCCCATAAAAATTTTTACTTTTTAAAATTTGGTAAATGAAATTTTTTTTTATCTTGTCCCCAGTCCTTTACATTAAAGTTGTCCTTCCCCCTTGGGCAGGGTATTTAGCCCATTTTTTTTTTACTTCTCAAAATTTATTTGCATCCTTTTTTTTCAATTTTACTTTTTAATATTTTTTTTATTTTTCATTATTTTTGCCTTATTTTGTTCACGTGAAACCCTTTTTTTGCCATTATGTCTCACAAAACCGCCCAAGGGGATGCTTTAGTAAAATTGTCAAACACTCAGCCCCTTTTTTTTTTTTCAGGCTACTGTTTGCTCCTTCATCACCCCTCATAGTTCCTTAGCGCCCTGACAACCGACCCAGACACTAAAACACTACAGTTTTCCCTCGTATTCCCTTGATGCTTTCCCTTTTATTAAAGGCCATGAACTTTAGTCCTTGAAGCAGGGTTTACGGCCTTTTCCGTTCTGGGGTGTTAAGCTCTATTGAGAGTCCTCCTGAGGAAATTTCTCATCAGCCCTTGCGAAAGAAGCCTTCAATCATTCCCCTGCTGCTGTTAAACGTTGTTGACCCTTCCCTTGATAGGGGCGAGACTTCGGGAATTTTTCAAAGTGGTCAAAATTTAATGGGGAACTGTTTCCCGTTCTTTCCTTTACCAAAAAAAACACTATCCATAGTCGTTCTTAGGGAACTAGTGAATGCTACACCCATGAAAAATCGTTGAGTCCCTTTCCCTGTTTATATTAAAAACTTTTTCAATCATTTAAAAATTGCTGTCCAATCCTCAGCTTTTGTCCCTGACGAGGTTAAACCATCCCACCGATCTTTTTCCCAAAAAATAGCAGTTTTTGGGAGAAAATCAAAGAACTAATCCCCGCCTGTTTTCCGTGGTGCTTATGAGGCTAATCCCCAACTGGGGGGACAAAGGAAACCACTTACACCCTAAATCATGAACCCCCTTTGTCCCCCAGGGTACTTTCCCATTATCAAAATTAATTTCACACCTATGCCCAGTCTCCCACCACCTCTTGTTTGCGCCACAGGACAAATCGGGTCGTCAACCATCCCCCCGGGGCCCCCTTTAAACCAAAGGCCCAAAGGGGAAACAGAGTCATTAAAAAACCCGAATATTCATAGACATTCATTTAAACCCCTTTATCAGGGGACTTGTTATCCCCCTGTGGTTTCCGGGGGCCAAATTGCAATTAATTGTCCTAAATAGTTACACTAAGAGGCGCGTACGGGATGATAAAGTACCAGTCAGATCTTCCCCTACTGTTTTCATAGAATACATGGACATGACCATTGAGTGCAATGCCCCCTTTACAACCTTCATACTCTAGGTTTTTCCCGGGCCCGTTCCAACCGCAGAACCATAGAGGAAACAGCTTTGGGTGGTTCTCAAACAACCAAAAACCAAAGGTTTTTCCCTTCAATTGGGGGGAAAATTTCGAGCGCCCCAGTCAAACCAACCCAGGGTGAAAATGGTGATAATGAAAACACCACCCCTTTCCCAAAATTTCCCTTTTGAACCCTTAAGCAGTTCGAGAAGGGAGAATCCTGCGATGAGTTGCTTAAACACGCCCTCTAAAGTGGGAGATTTTGGGGTTTGAAGGGGGAACAAATTTTTTTGATAAAATTTCCACCTTTTTTTTTTGGCACATAACTTCCAATCCCAACCATAGGCCCATAGTGCAAGCATCTTTTCTTAATGGCCCCGTTCTTTTTTCATGGACTCGGTGCGCAAGTAATATTATCGGGTTTCCAAAGTTTTTTTTAGGGATGACATTTTACGCCCATTTCCTTCCGAAAGAACCGACTCATGTGTCCTCCCTTAAGGGGAGTAGCTGGTTCTCACCTGCATTTTCCAGGTCGGACTTCCCTCCTTTTTCCCAATCCAAGGTAAGACTTCACTGCTTCCTTCCTTGTTTTTCGACCAAAAACTTTCCCTGGTCCCTTTTCTACGGGGGTTTTTGTTTCCCCATGCGAGTTTAAACGCATTGTGCCCCAAACCCCCTTATCGAGGGCATCCCCAAAATTTGAGGGACTTGATCGTCCCATTTTGGGGTTACCAGCTGGATCCAAAGATCTCCAAATTTCCCGGGGGGGGGGGGGGGGGGGGGGCGGGTATAACTTTCGAATTAAGTCCTTACGGGGCCATGTTTTTTTCCCAGTAGCTTGCCCAAGGGGTTCGGGCCCACGATGACCCCTGTCTTTCCCTGCCCTGTGTTGCTGAAAACTTCAGACTTGCAAGAAATTCCCCCATTTTACCTCAAGTGCCCCGGGGACACTCTGACACCTTAAATTTCGGGCCCTTTCCCCTGCAATGTCTGCTAGTTCAAGTATAGTTTCTCCACAGGGGACGCCTTGTCGGAAAACAATTTCTTTTAACTAGTAATGCCATCTCTTGTTGATGCACATGCCGTCTGCAGAAAAACGTTTTTTTTCGCAGCTAGTGCCCTCAATAGAGTGTCTGTTTTTTGTTTTCCCGTGTTCCAATGGTTTTTAAAAAATCCTAGTTTGACAGTGATTTCCCGCAAAGTAAAAATCTATTTGTTGAACCAAACCCTTTAAAAGTTTTAAAAAAGATAGTAAGATTTCCCTTTCTTCCCCACTAACACTTTTGGGCAAGTGTTTGGGCTCAGAGGGAAATACCAATCTTGTTTTACCTTGTTCACTAACCTTACCCCTGTTTTAGGTAGAGGAAAGAGTTTTTCACCCGACCAGTGGGTCGGTGCTTTTTTCTAAACCGGGGGGACCTAAACCACTTCACTGGATCAATCGGGGTTTTCCCCCAGTTTAGGAGAAAAGCTCCCCCCTGAAATTTTCCCCGATGAAGTCAAGCGTTTGTTGACTTTTTTTGAACAAAAAGTCGTAAAAATCCCTTGGGCCCTTTCCATGTGAGAAAAATGGGTAAATGAACTTATTGGGCCCATCGTAAACCACTTGAACCTGGTACTTGGGGGACCAACAAAATACCTGCGTACAGAATCCTCTTTTACAAGTTGCGTCGCAAAGAAATTTATCAATCCCAAAAGCTTTATGATTTGGGGTTATTTTCACCCAGCAAATTTCCCCTTTGGGAAAGCGCCTTTTTTTCCAGTACCCCCAAGAAGGATGGGGACTTTGGGGGCCCCCTGATTGACTTTAGGAAGTTTTAAAAGTGGGGAAACTATCCCAGATTGCTTCCCACTTCCTGTGCTGGGGGACTTTTTCGTAAACATCGGGGATAACAAAGTCTTTTCAACCCTGGGTTTGTTACAAGGGTTTTGGCAAACCCCCTTTACGAAGGGCAGCCAAGAGCTAACTGCATTCTCCACTCCTACAGGTCTTTTTCACTTCCTCTGATGGGGATTTGGGTTATGATCCTCCCCTATCATGTTCTTTAAAGGCTCAGACTAATACTTCAAGGTCTCGGGGGGTAATTGGGGGACTATGGTGTTTCTTTTGGGTGACGTAAATCGGGGGGCAAGTTCAAAAGGGCGGGGTTTCACACTTGAAAAGACTTGATTTTAGTACTTTGGGAAACTTGAAAAAAGCAAAATTTTAAAAATCAAACGTCTAAATTCAATTTTTCAAAATCAAAAAATTTAAATTTCTTGGGGCACGTAGTCAATCCCAAGGGGTTTTTCAAAAAATGACCAAATTTAAAATAACTGCAAATACAAATTTTCCCAAATCCCAAAACGCTGATGCGAAAAATCCTTTTTGGGCTTAGGGAGGGTTTTTTTAGATCCTTTTATTTTTCAATTTTTCTTCCCTAACTGCCCCTCTAACTGAGTTGCTTAAGAAAAAAATGCTCCTTTTTTTGGACCTTCCCTCAAAAAAAGAGCATTCCAAACTCCCCAAAAGAAAAACTAACATCTGCTCCAATTTTTAAATTTTTCCCAAATTTTTTAAAGGGCCCCTTTTATCAGACTACTGATGCTAGTTCAAAGGGATAGGGGCCGTCCTAGCTCAGAAGACTGAAAGGCAATATAACGGCATTTGCATTTTCTAGCCGAGTCCCCTTTCGAAGGGTGAAATTTTTAAATTTTACCCTTTTAAGAGCAAGAAGCTTTAGCAAAGTAAAAGGGCTTTTTAAAACACCCCCAAAAATTAAATTTTTCAGTACCCCTGTTTCATGTCTTTTACAGACCAAAGCTCCACTGATACCTTTATTCCCAAAAACCAAAAAAACCTACTGGAAAAGGTTTGCCAGATGGGCCTTTTACTACCAAAAGTTTTAAACCCACCTTTGAAAAAACCCCTTTCCTGGCAAGGTTTAAATTATTTTTCCTGGATTTTTTCCCGGGGAGAGTTTTCCCGGGGGGCAACGCCCCCCCCGGGCCCCGGTCTGAGACCAGGGCCCCCTGGGGGATCAGAGCCTGATTTAACCCGGTGTTTTCTGCTGGCTGCAAAGCAAACCAACATAAAGAGCCCCCCAGCCCCCCCCCGATCCGGAACTGACCCTTTTGGGGTCTTGTCCCCTTTCCAGCTTTAAGACTGCCAGGGGTCTTTTGGGAAAAACCCCCTTTTTGGTGCTGGGGGGGGCAGTTGAACATCCCCGGGCCCCCCGACAAATTAAATTTTATGGGCCCTTTTAAAGTGCAAGGGGAAAAACCCCTGCTTTTCATTGGGGGGGGTTGGGGCAATCGTCTGGGCCCAAACTTTTGCTTTCTATGGTTTATTTTCGTGGGGCAAGTTTTGGTATAGTCCCCCCCAGGATTTTTTCCCGGTTTTTATAATCATGTATCCCCTCCCTCCCGCATTCCAGGGAATACAGGTTTAGGAAAACCTTTAAAGCGCTTCCCCTAATTGAGGTTTTTTTTTTCTCCGTTATGCGCGCCGTGAAAGGGTTTTCCCGTACATTTTTTTAAGGGCGGGGAATTTCACCCCCCCTTGAAAGGGGGCTGTTAGTGTGCAGCAAATTCCAGCCTAGAAAAGAAAAATGACCTGAAGAGTGCAAGGCTTGGCCTCCCTAGTTTTTTTAAAAAGGGTTTTCATTATCCATCCTGTCCCTTTTTTCTAGCAGTGCGATTGATACAATGTTTTGGTCCCCTTTAAGGTTTAATCCTCCGACATATTTACTCCCCCGGTCCCTTTTTCGTTGGGGGTTTTCCTCCCCATTTTGTGGCCAGAATTTTTTTTTTGTTTCTCTGATGAAGATTTAATTTTTCCCCTTTTTTTTACCATAAAACTGAGTAAATTTAAAATTTTTTTATGGGTTTAAAATTCATATTTTTTTTTCTGCAGCCCCCCTTAAAGATTTGGTTAAATTTGTCCCGCCGGACTTTTCAGTGTCCCGCAATGGAAAAACACTGTCATGCAGATTCGGGGTGTCATCTGCAAAGGAAGACACGGTGCTGTGGCGGGCTCCTTGTTTTAGGGCGGGGGATAAGGATGAGGAAAAAAATGGGAAACGAGTACTGTTTCCTTGTGGAACAGGGCTTTTTACCTAAACTGCCTCACTTTTTCTCGTTGGGCGACTACTCTCCCGTGTTCTGTTAGTGAGGAAATTATAGAACCTCGACCGACTTTTCCTGTTATTTTCCTTTTGGGACGCATTTTGGGGCGCTATTTACGCCATGGTCACAACCCTTTTCGAAGGTTTTGCAAATCCCGTATATATTAAAAATCTGGGATTCTTTTTGTCCCCTAGTGCATTTAGGACCTTGTCGTATTTGGGCCAATAGTTGAGACGAAAAGGAGCGACCTGTTTTAAACCCATTTTTGCCCCGGGGTTTGTAACTGATGGGGTTTTTAGATGCGTGGTGAAACTTGCTTCTTAGGCCCTTTTTAAAGATTTTTAATGTATGGGGTGTTAGTGCTATTTGGTCTGTAGTTTTTTTTGCTGTTTTCTTTACTGCCCCCCTTTTTGAAATGGGGGTATGTCCCCTTTTTTTTTTAGTAAATGTGGGGGCGACCCCCCTGTCCATGCCCCCCCTTTCCATAGGGGTGGAAAAGGCTCGTGATAGGGGCTTCTTGCCTTTCTTTATGAACAAAAGAAATTTTTCCCTGAGTCGGCCCTGGGGCAGAAATGCATGGGGAGTCATTTATCGGGCCTTTTTCGAAGTCATTTGGCGTCAGGATAAAATGGATTTGCTTTTGGGTTTAAACAAAAATTTTGTGGCTCTCCAAAAAAATTCATTTTGTTTTTCGACCCTCAGTCTGGTTAGGCTTGCTAAAAAAATGAGCTATTTTGGGGCTTGAGTAAACTCACTCATTTCCTTGTTGCAAAACGTTAGGAAACCCCTCTTGTTTAAGTAGGGGCCCCAAAACGGACGTTGGTTTTCGAAATTTTTATTTGGCATAGGAAAGAAATACTTTGGGGGTTTTTTTTCCCATTTCATTTTTTGGCTTTTTTTGGTTTTTTTCCCCGCGATTCCTGACTCCTAAAAAGGGTTCTTTTAGCTTAAATTTGTTTCGGGGTTTTCCCTGACCAGTGCTCCCTACGCATTTCAGATAATTGCCCCCTTTTAGGGCCCCTCTGTTATTCTTTTCCGTCGCCTGAAAAGGGGGCGCCTGTCCCCTTTTTTGTTTTAACAATCCTTACTCCCTCCTTTTTCTTAGAGGAATAACTTGTGCATACATCGGGTGCTACCCAGTTAACCCGTTTTTAGGCATAAGTTGGGGGCTGTGTTGCTTAGTAATTTTCCAGTTTAAAAATCGTTAGGACGGGTTTACTTGGTCCCACTTTATGTTTTTTTTATTAAAGTTAAATTTGGTAATGCCCCCTCGTGACTAATCTCCTTATGTCGGTTGGGGCTCCGCGCATACATTGACTGAACCTCAATTATGTTGTGATCTGATTTATATTGTTTTTGATATGGTGATATTCTTATCAGTTTCATCATTGTTAGTGAAGATGAGGTCTAGTGTATTCTCCAGTCTAGTAGGCTCTATTATTTGCTGGTTTAAATTAAATTTTGTGCAGAGATTTAAAAGCTCGCGTGAGTGTGAGTTTACATCAGAGCTGCCTCCTGGTGTTATTACTGCAACAATATTATTTGCTATATTCCTCCATTTTAGGTGCCTTAAGTTGAAATCCCCAGGAGCAAGATGTTGGTGCAGGAGCTGGAAAGGGTTTTTTCCAGACAGTGGTCAATTTTTAACAGCTGTTCCTGGAATTGCTGGGATGTTGCATCCGGGGGCTTTTTAGACTATCACAATGACTAGGTTTTGGGTTTTCTCGACCTTTACTGCTAAACTTCCACTACATCATTTGAGGCATTTAGCAGTTCTGTGCAAACAAGTGACTCTGCAATGTACAGGCCAACCCCCCCTTTTGCCTGTTCACTCTGTCACATCTGTATAGGTTGTAACCTGGGATCCATATTTCGTTGTCCAAGTGACCTTTATGTGGGGTCTCAGTGAAAGCCGCGACATTTTCCTTTGCCTCTGCAAGCAGTCCACGGATGAAAGGTATTTTGTTGTTTTTTTGCTGGCTTTAGACCCTGTATATTTGCAAAGAAGAATGTTATCGGACGGTGGTATTGTTGGTACTGGGGGGGATTTTTTTCCGGCATTAGTATCTGTATCTGTTGGGTTTTGGAGTGGAGGCCATCGACTGTGGTTCCACTCCAGGAATGACTGGATTTGGTGTACGATTTCTGCCATTTCCTGCCAGGTTTTTTTTTTTTCCCTTTCCCGGCACTAAAAAACCTCTCCCTCTTGAGTGGCTGTGGCTACCCAGGTTTTCCCATGGCCCGGATGTTTTGTATCTTTTTGTCCCCTTTAGATGGTATGCCTGGCAATTTAAGTTATAGCACAGTCTTTCCTGTACTGAAGGGGGTACAAAAGTTTTAGGGTGAAAATGCTTACAGGAAGGGAGTTTGCATTTTCCTGTTGTCCCTATGGGCATGGCATTTCCCAGGACAGCATCTCCAGCTTCCCATTACTGTCTCCAGGACAGCATCTCTCAGCTTCAAACCCTTACTGTCTCCCAGGAAAAGCACCTCCAGCTTCACCATTACTGTCTCCCAGGACAGCACCTCCAGCTTCCCCCTTACTGTCTCCCAGGAACACACTATCACCCCCCATTTACTGACTACAGGACATCACTCCAGCCTTACAGTTTCTGACTTCATGGCCAGTTAAACAAGGCAGTACCATTCAGCCCGGACTTTTTTTTTTGTTCCCATCTGTTGTAGAAAGCTTCCAGGTTTTCCCATGAAAGCAGCTTTGATGTTGACCCCTTTTAATACCTTGTGATTTTTTGTTCCACAGATTTATCTCATTTGGGCAAAACCCAAAAAAAACTTCCCTGTTTTAATACTGCTTGTAGCTAGTTCTTGGATATTCACAACTCCCAATTTCCACCAAAATAACAATTTTTCCCCGTAAGCCCTTGTTTTGATCCAAAAAGATTTT
>NW_026507683.1:0-24172 GCF_026875155.1 Cherax quadricarinatus
CCCCCCCCATTCATACATGCTTGCAAAACGTTCAGTGTTTATGAAACGTCTTGACGGTGTCAGAACATGCCCCTCAAGGAATTTAACACATTTGAAGACTCAACACGGGGCCCAAAGACTGACTTTTGTGAAGATCCCCAACGCTTCCTTAATGAAAGGCAATTTCCCTGGACGTTACCTGGCGACCAAGCCTGTTGATGCCTGTCCTCTCTTACTACAACATCAAACCCTCGACAGATTAAACCCGAACCTGGTGGACATTTTACTCTACAGTCACTCTACTCCGACTGCCACTGAAGAATAAGAAGATAGTTCCCCCTGAGGGTCTGCAGGACACGTTTTGTTCTTTTGCACTTCCCTGGTCCCACTTGCCAAAAAATTGTAAGAGTGTGTGTTGTGTGATCACCTACTCTTGCACCAAATGCCAGTGCGTAAGGATATCCCTTAAGAAATAAAGGGAAAGAAACAAAAAAAGTCATCGGGAACCTCTCCTAATACGCTGCTTGCTAAGATTAAATCTAAAAACTCCAAGATTTACAGCCTCTCAACAGTCGTCTCCACCACCCCCTCCAACCCCACCTGTGAATTTATACCAAATTCTTTACTGCTGATGTTTGCTCACATAAAAAATGCTGCAAAACCTGGCCTTTCAAAGACTATTAATGAACTTTTTGATTAACAACTGTATCTTTTAATTTCCCTGCAAGCCCAAAAACACTGAGATTTTAAAAATACCCGAAGTGTCATTTTTTTAAGCGCCAATGATTTGAAGGAATTAATAATTGTAACGATGACGCATCCCTTTTGAATCCCCAATAAACATTCACCTGTAACACCCAAGACAGCACCAGCCTCCATTCGTCGTTGGCTCGTCAGGCGGCGCAAATGTCATTCCTTCGCCTCCACTCACCACTACACAAAGGGCAATCAAAGCCACGATTCCCCCACAGTTTTTCCCTTTTTGTAGCGGAGCACCAACATTGAATGAACCTTCAAAGCTGCAACCCCCAACAAAATCCCACCCGTCATACTCGAAGTATTAATCAGAAACCAAAAACCGAGATCAAAACCGATGGAAAATTAAATTTTAACGACCCCGACCCGAATCCACCAAGAATTCGACATTTTATGAGAAATTAGAAAGAAAAAGCAAGTTTACAAATCGTAAAAGGAACCCATTTCTCCCACGCATCCAAAAGAACTTTGACCCGTTCAAGCCGCCCCGCATTTCGACCCTAATTACAAAACTGCAAAATATAAAAAAGCCTCCAAAATGAAAAATGTTAACTCCGTCACACTTTTTCGACCCTGACCAATCAAAAAGTAGCCTCCCCTTTACCACGCCTCCGCCACCCCAATCAAAAAATCAAAATGCAAGTGAAGATAGTTGCCACCTGACGCTGATGTTTCCTTTTTTTGTGTTCTGTTTCCCCCCGGCTTCAAAAGGCTTGCTGTTGGGTCTGTCCTGATCTTTCTTTCGATCAAGAATTCCTCTCAGAATTTTTCGAGTGTCCCCACTTGCCCCCCGCCCTGTGGGTCCTTACCTGTGGTCCTTGTTTGTTTGTGGGGTTTCCAAAAAGCCCCCCGGCTTCTTCAAGCGGCACTGGGGCAAGCACCTAATCAGTACCCGACCAGCCGGGGGGTGGCTCGTAATGGATTTCCCTGCAGCCAGCAGACAGCGGTTGATCAGGGTCTGATCCACCCGGGGGCATGGTCATAACCCGGCCCCTGGGGGCGTTGACCCCCCAGCTCTCTCCATGTAAACCCAGCGCGCGGGGGTTAGGGCTCAGGCTGCAGAGGTGTTAGGGCTCAGGCAGCCAAAGGTGTCAGGTGCTCAGGCAGCGCAGGGGGTTGGGCTCAGGCAGAGCAGGGTTTGAGTCAGGGACAGCACCGTTTGGTGTTATGCAGCAGCAGGGGTTAGATGCCCCGGAGCAGCAATGTCATTTTTCAGGCAGCACAGGTGTTTTGGTCAGGCAGCAGCAGGTTTTGGTGCTCAGGCAGTGCAGGTATTAGGGGTCAGGCAGCAGAAAGGGGTTGAGCCCCGGGGCAGAAATGTCAGGTGTTCAGGCAGCAGCAGGTGTTATGTGGTAGGCAAAAAGCAGGTGTTAGGTGCTCGCAGAGCAGGTGTTAGGTCTCAGGGAGCAGGGGTTGGTGGTCAGGCAACGGGGGTTAGGTGGCCAGGCAGAAAAAAGGTGTTTGATGTCAGGCGCAGCCGCCCCCTCAAGGAAGGTTCCTTGATGTTGGTGAGGGGCTCTTGTTTGGAATTGGATCTGGTCCATTTCCCCAAATTAAGCCCGAAGCCCTTTCCAACCCCCCCAAAATTTTTTTTTTTTAAAAAAAAACCCGGGTTTTTCCCAAAAAAAAACCCCAAAAAAAAAAATTTTTTTAAAAAAGTTTTTTCCCGGAAATTTCCCCCAAAACAAAAAAACCCAAAAAAAAAAAAAAAAAGGGGGGGGGGGGAAAAAAAAATTAAAAGGTCCGGGAAAAACCAGAAAGGGGGGGGGGGGTTTTGGGGCCTTACAGCAGAGCATTGTTTGGCCGGGAACTTTAGGGGGTCAAAGGATTTTGGGTGGAAAAAAAGGTTTTGAGTGGGTTAACAGTTCATAAAAGGGTTTTCCTTTTTTGGTGGGGGTTTTTTTAAAGGTCTGGTTGCCCAAAAACCCGAATTTCCAAAACCCCCGGGGTTTTTTAAAAATTTTGGAAAACCCATTTGTTTTAAAAATTTTAACCCCGGCAAAAACATTTGTTTGGGGGGGGAAACCAACTTAAGGGCACCAAAAGGGAGGTTTATTAACAAATTTTGTTGAGGAAATTTAAACCAGGAAACCTGGGAAAATTTTTTACTTTTTAAGGGAGCTTTTAAACTTTTTCGAAATTCAATTAAACCCCAAATTAGGCCAATTTGCGGGTTTACCTTAGAATTCCCCAACCAAAAATAAGGCTGTAAAAAATTCCAGGGAAAAAATTATTTAATTTTTCCCAAAAAAGGGGGCCCCAACACCCCCCCTCCGGGGCCCCCCCAAAAAGGACCCCCCCAAAGTTGGTGAGGGGTTCAAAATTTCAATTAAAACCAAAAAAAAAAGGGGGCCAAACCAATTTAACCAAATAGGAAAGGTTTTGGGAAGGAAATTTACTAAGCAAAAGCCCCCTTGCCTGAAAGGGAATTAATTTTCTGGCCTCTTTAAAAATTAAAATTATTTTAAAAAAAAAATAATGAAAATAGAAAAAAAACCAGGGTTTTAAGGAAAGGGGGGAAAAGTTTGGGAGGGCCAGAAGAGGTCTTTTTTATCAAAAAGTGGGAGCAAAACCCCCCTTTTCAAAAATTTTACAAACAGGGGCTTTTTTTTAAAGTCATTTTTAGGAGTAGGAAGCAGGATAAAAAAATTTAAAGCCATTTGAATTTAAAAGGGGGAAACCCAAAGGGGATTTTTCCCTTTGGGGAAAAAAATTTGGAACAAGGCCTTTATTGGGATTTAAACTCGGGATGGGTTTCCTAAAACAGATACAGAAAAGGGAAAAGTACCTACTCCAAGTCCAAAAAAATATCGGGGTTTTACCCAACCCAAAAAACAAAAAACCGAACTGGACGGATCAAAGGGGGGAATTTTTTATGAAAACCCAAAAAATTTTGGAAAAACAAAAAGGGACCCAATTTTAAAACCCGTGGCCAAATGCCCCGGGAAAAAAGGGGGGGTTTGGGGGACTTTCCCCAAGCATTTGGGCCCCCGGGCCCAGCCTCAAAATTGGGGGTTTTCATAAAAAACGAAGAACCCCCAAGCCTTTTTTTCCCAAAACCTTGGAAAAGCAAAGGAAGGGGGTTTTTGTCCCCGGTTAAAATGCCAAAAAGCCCTGCCCCAAACTCCCCGGGGGGAAAATTAAAGGGAACCACAATGGGGGAATACAATTTTTTGGCAAAATAAACCAAAAAAGTTATAAAAATGCCCTAAAAAGCAAAACCCCAAAAAAAATTCCAATTTTAAACCCATTAAAACCCACAACTGGGGAAACATGCCCCTTCTTTCCTCAATTTTTGGTCATAGAAAGGCAACATAGAAAAAAAAAAATTTAAATTTAAAATAATACAGACTTTCCCAAAGCCCCCGACAAATGTTACCAGGGAGTTTTTACCAAAAATAAATTTTTAAAAAAAAAACCAAAAGTGGGCCAAGGTTAAAATTTCCTATAACAAATAAAGAACAAAAGGCCCCCAATAATGTAAACAGAAAAACCCCGGGCACCCGGTTGAAAAGGGTTTTCCTCAAAAAAAAAGGGAAAGGGGGGTAAAAAAAAAATTCCCACGCCTCCCAAACGACAAAAGAAAAAGGGGGGCCAAACAAAAGGGTCTAACTTTGAAAGGGGAGACACCCGAATTGAAACATGTTTTTTTGCAAAAATTTTTGGAAGTCTCCAGGGGAAAAAAAACCAAAATTTTAAAAGTTTTTTTCCCAGAAAACAAATAAAGTTCAACGTTAAAAAATTTTCTTATTTCAAAGGGGTTAAACACGGGAAATTTAAAATTTCCATTCAACCCCCAAAACCAAATTTTTGGCCCAACCAAATAACCAAACCCCAAGCCCAAAGACCTAATAAAATTTTATGGAGGGGAAAAATTTGGTTAAACCCCAATGCCATTGTTTTTCCCCCCAATTTGTTCAAAGGGAAAAATGACAGGGATAATTAAATTTCAAAACTGGGTCCAAGAATGAAGAACCTTTCAGGCCTTTTTCTTTTGGGGGGGCTGGAATTAATTCAAAAAAACGGACAGCCCCTAAAAAAAGGGCGGGTAAAGCCCCAGAAAAATTACAGAGGAACCTTAACCCCAAAACAAAAAAAAATCTTTGGGAAGCCGCGATCCCAACCTCAAAAAAATTCCCTTTTAACCAAAACCAGGGAAACATTTTTAACAGGTTCCCCTTTGGGCTGTACAAATTGGGCACACGAAAATTCCTAAAACAAAAAAAAAAGAAGGGCAGATGAAAACCCCCCCAAGGGAAAACCCCGGGGGTTTACCAGGTTAAAAGGGGACCAAAACAAAAAGGTCAGGGGCCCCCCGAGGAATTTTAAATTTCCTCCCCGCAAACAAAAGGGGAAATTTCCCAACGGGATTCCCCGGGCAGTCTAAAAGTTTCCCGCTAAAGGGCAACCAAATGGGGCCCCCCTTTTGTTCACCCTCTTCTCGTAAAAAGGTTTTGGTCACCCAAAACCAGTTTTTTTTTTTTGGAGTTTAAGGCTCTGTTTTTCCACCAGGGACCGGGTAAACCAAATTTTTCCGGGGGGCGTTAAACCCCGTAAAATTTTCCCCAAATTAAAACTAAGTTGGGTTTTAAAACCGGGGGGTTTTTAAGGAGTAAAAAAAATTTGGTTTGAGGCAAGGGGTTAAGGCCTGGGGGAATTTTGGGGGCCCCCCGGGTTTAAGGCCGAACTTGAAGGCAGGGGTAAAAAAGGCGGGTGGTTGGGAAAAAATTAAAAAGGGGAAAGGCCCAACCAAGTTGAGGCACCTTTAAGGCACTTTTTTACGGGCGGAAATAAGGCGGGGCCACTTTTGGGGGCAATTTAAGGAGGGTTAAAATTTGCTTGACCGGGTTTTTGAGAAGGGGTTAAGGCGCTTTAAGGGAGAAAAAAACCATTTAAGGGAGGGGTTTGGGCCCCAGTTGTACCCAGTGGGAGGCAGGGTTTAAACAAAAACCAGGTTTTGGGGGCAGGGGTTGAACAGTCCTTAAAAAATGCGGTTGGGGCAGGGGTTTAAAAGGCGGGCGGTTAAGGCAGGGGTTTGGGGCCATTTTAGGCAGGGGAGGGGCGTTTTTAACCCCCCAGGGGTTTAAGGGGGTTAAAGGCCCCGGTTGAAGGCACGGAAAGCACCAAAAAAGGGGCCGTTGGGGCCGGGTTGGGCGCAGGTTTGAGTCACCAGAGAACACCCGGTTTTAAAGGCCGGCCCCGGAAAAGGAAAGGATGGCCCGGGGGGCGTTTGACCCACCGTTTTTAAGGCCCATTTGGTTGAGGCAGGGTTGGGGGCATTTGGTTGAGGCAGGGTTGGGGCAGGTTGAGGCAGGGGTTGAGGGGGGTTTTGGAGGAGGGTTTGGGGGCAGGGTTTTGAGGCAGGGTTGAGGCTTTGGGTTTTGAGGCAGGGGGGGAAGGGCAGTTGAGGCAGGGGTTAAAAGGCAGGGTTTTAAAGGCCCAGGGTTTGAGGCATTTGGGTTGGGGCAGTGGGAGGCAGTTTTGGGGCCCAGGGGTTTGGGGGCAGGGGGAGGCATTTTTTTTGAGGCAGCGGTTGAGGCAGGGTTTGGGGGCAGTTTTGGGGCAGGGGTTTGAGGAAGGGTTGGGGCGGGGTTTGAGGCAGGGGTTGGGGCAGTGGTTGAGGCGGGTTGGGGGGGGGGGGGGGGGGGGGGGGGGGGGGGGGGGGGGGGGGACAGGGTTGGGGCCCAGTGGTTGAGGCAGGGTTTGGGGCAGGGTTTTGGGGGAAAGGGGTTTGAGGCAGGGTTTGAGGCAGGGGGTTTAGGCAGCGGTTGGGGCAGGGGTTTGACCTTTTAAAACCCATTTTTGGGGGCAGGGTTTTGAGGCGGGGTTTGGGGCCCAGGGTTGGGGGCAGGGTTTGAGGCCTTTGGGATTTAAAGGCAGGGGTTTTGGGGCGGGGTTGAGGCAAAGGTTGGGGCAGGGGATTGAGGGGGGGAGGTTTTTTAAAATTTTATGGTTAAAAAAAAATTTAAAAAAGGGTTAATTAACAGGGGTAATTTAACAAAAAAAACATTTTTAAAAAAACCATTTGTGGCTTTGAAACCAGGGTAACCATTGTTTCCCCCCCCACTTACCAGGGGGTAACCAGGTTAACGGGGGGGGACCAGGGGGTAACCAGGGGTAACCACCCCCCTTAACCATTTTGGGGCCAAAAAAGGGGTAACCCGGGGTAACTTAACGGGGTTAAACCGTTTTACCCTTAACCAGGGGTAACCATGGTATGACATTGGAAACAGGGGTTAAACCCCCAAAGGGGTTTAAACCCTGTTAACCCTTTTTTTCCCTTAACCAAAGTAACCAGGGGTTAGGAGGCCTTAACCAGGTTAACCATGTTAACCATTTTAACGTTAACCCCGGGGTTTAAAAGGGGTAACCAGGGGTAAACCAGGGGTTAAACCCCTTACCCGGGGTTAACAGGGGTTCCAGGGGTTAAAAACCCTTACCAGGGGTAAACCCAGTTAAACCAGGGGTAACTTTTTTTGGGGGGGGGGGGGGGGGCCCCTTAACGGGCCTTAAAGGGGGTTTTTAAAATTTTTTTAAAAATTAAAAAATTTTTTTGTTTAAAAACCATGTAACCACTTTTAACTTTTTTTAAAAACCACGGGCCTCAACCACTGCCTCTCCCCATGCCTCAACCATCCTCCCCATTTGTTTTCAACCCTGCCTCAACCACTCCTCTCCCCACGCCAAAAACCACTCCTCAACCATGCCTCCCCACTGCCCCCAAAAACTCCCCAAAACCACTGCTCAAACCCACTGCCTAAAACCCCCTGCCCCCCAAAACCATGCCTCAACCCCTGCCTAAACCCACCCCTCCCCCCACTCCCCTCAACCATGCCCTCCCCTCCCTTTAACCACGCCAAAAAAATGCCTCCCCTTCCCTAAACCCCCTCCTCAAAAACTGCCTCAACCCTGCCTAAACCACTCCCTTTCCCAACCTCAACCCTGCCTCAACACTCCCTTTCCCCCACGGGCCCTCTACCACGCCTCAACCATGCCTCAACCACTGCCTAAACCACTGCCTTAACCACTGCCTCAACCATGCCTTACCCGCCTCAAAACCACTGCCTCTACCACCCCCTCCCCTCCCCTCTACCACTGCCTCAACCCCTGCCTTTACCACTCCCTTTTCTCCCACTTCCTCTACCCTGCCTCAAACCACTGCCTAAAACCCTGCCTCCCACTGCCTCAACCAGCCTCTACCACTGCCTCAACCACTGCCTCTCCCAAAGGGCCTCTCCCCATCCCTTTAAAACCACTGCCTCTACCCATGCCTCCCCTTTCTCCCCAACCAACCCCCCTGCCTCTACCCTGCCTAAACCCAAATGCCCCCCATCCTAACACGGCCTCTCCACTGCCCCTCCAAAACCACTGCCCTCCAACGCCTCAACATTGCCATACCCTGCCTCTACCACCCCTCAACCACTGCCTCTACCACTGCCTAAAAACCCAACTCCCTCAACCATTGCCTCTACCACTCCTCTCCCAAACTGCCTAACCACTGCCCCAGCCCTTCCTCCCCCCCCTTGCCTAAAACCACTGCCTCAACCACCCCTCTAAACCATTTCCCTTTAACCACGGGCCTCTAACCACGCCTCAACCCCCGCCCCTCTTACCAGTTTTGCCTCCCATCCAAAAGCCCCCCAACCACTGCCCCCAACCCTCCCTCTCCCCACGCCTCCCCAAGGGCCTCCCCACTTCCTCAAAACGCCTCAACCACTGCCTCAAACCCCCTTTGCCTCTACCATGCCTAAAACCACTGCCCTCCACTCTACCACTCCCTCTAACCACTGCCTCAAACCACTGCCTCTACATCCCTTTCAACCACGCCTCTACCACTGCCTAAACCCCCAACAGCCCTCCCACTGCCTTCCCCAAACTGCCTCTACCACGCCTAAACCCACGGCCTCTACCCCCTGCCTCTACCACCCCTTTACCATGCCTTCCCCACTGCCCTCCCACTGCCAAAACCACTCCCTCTCCCAACGGGGCCCTCCCATTGCCCTAACCACTCCCTAAACCCCTTTTGGCCTCAACCCTGCTTTCAACCACGCCTCAACCACTTCCCCTCAACCACTGCCTCAACCACCCCCTTTCTCCCCCCGGCCTCACCACTCCCCAAAACCCTGCCTCTACCACTGTTCTCCCCATTTCCCCCCTCTAACCCCCCAGGCCTAAAACCACTGCCAAAAACCACTGCCTCCAAAACCACCCCTTTAACCACTGCCTAAACCACTGCCTTAACCACTCCCTTTCCCTTACCCAACTGCCTCTAAAAATGCCTAAAACCACTGCCCTACCACTGCCTCTACCACTCCCTTTTTAACCACTCCCCTCAACCACGGGCCTCTACCATCCCTTTAACCCACTGCCTCAACCACTCCCCTCCCCAATCCCCTCCCCCAACCATTTGATTTTTCCAACGGCCTTCCCCACTCCCTCTCCCAACTGCCCCCCAAACTGCCTCAAACCACTGCCTAAACCACTGCCTCTACCACTGCCTAAAACCCCACGGCCCTTTCAACCATTTGCCTCTCCCACTGCCCCCAACCCAACCGGGCCTCCCCACTCCCTCAACCACTGCCTCTACCACTGCCTCAACCACTGCCTCTCCCACTGCCTTTAACCACTGCCTCAAACCACTGCCTTCAACCCGCCCAACCCTGCCTCCCACGCCTCCCCAACTGCCCTCAACCAGGCCTTTCCTACCCCCCTGCCCTACCATTTGCCTAAAACCACTGCCCCCCAACCATTTCCAAAACCCAAATTGCCTCCCACGGGCCTTTCCCCAGGGCTCAACCATTTCCCTTTTCCCGCCTAACCACTCCCTTTTAACCACTGCCTCTCCCACTCCCTTTAAAAAGGGGGGGCCAACCATGCCTCTACCACTCCCAAAAAACCCAAAACCCCCTGCCTTTTACCACTTCCTCAACCACTGCCTCAAAAACCCAATCCTCTACCACTCCCTCAAAACCACCCTGCCTCAACCACTGCCTCTCCCCTGCCTCCCCCAACTGCCTCAACCACTTTTTTAAACCCAGCCTCTAGCCCACGGGCCCTTCCCCACTGCCTCAACCACTCCCTCAACCATTTTTTTGCCCTAACCACTGCCTCAACCACTGCCTCTAACCCGCCTCCCCCTGCCTCAACCCTCCCTCACCACTCCTCATCTGCCTCACACCCCTCTACCACTGCCTCAACCAAAAGCCCAAAACCCCACCCCACTGCCCCCAAATTCCAACCACTCCCCTTTTTTACCATTTCCTAAAACACCACTGCCTCTAACCCCCCATCCCAAACAACCCAAAAACCACAACCACGCCTCTCCCACGGCCCCCAAATCCCAACCAGCCAAAAACCCCCAAGCCCTCTCCCCCCACACTGCCTAAACCCCTTTGCCCACCCCCATTTTGCCTCAACCACTGCCTTTCCCACTGCCTCAACCATTTGCCTCAACCATTTGCCTAAACCCCACGCCCTAAACTGCCTCCCCTCCCAAACCAAACCACTGCCCAAAACCACTTCCCTCTACCACCCTTAACCACTGCCTCTCCCACCCCAAAAAACCACTGCCTCAACCATTTGCCTAAAACCACTCCCTTTAAACCCTGCCTAAACCCCATGCCTCTACCACGGCCTCAACCACTGCCTCAACCCCCTGCCTCTACACGCCTCTACCATGCCTCAAACCACTGCCTCAACCATTTGCCTCAACCACTCCCTCAACCACTGCCCTACCACTGCCAAAAAACCACTGCCCACCCCCGGGCCTAAACCCACTGCCTCAACCCCTCCCTCTTCCAGCCTAACCACTGCCTTTTAACCCACGGCCTCAACCCCCCTTTTAACCACTGCCTCTCCCACTCCCAAAAAAACCACTCCCCTCTAAACCCGGGCCACTTACCATTTCCTCAACCATTGCCTCTACCATTTCTCAAACCACTCCCTCTCCCAAATGCCTCAAACCCAAAAGCCTAAAAACCCCCTTCCTCAAAAAACTGCCTAAAACCACTGCCTAAACCACTGCCCCCCAAACCCCCCCTCAACCACGCCTTACCACTGCCCACCCACTGCCTTCCCCTGCCTCCCCCACCCCCAAAACCCACTGCTCCCCTTCCTCTACCACTTCCCTTAAAAACCCACTGCCTCAAAAATTTCCCTCAAAACTGCCTAACCCCCTCCCCACTCCCCCCTAACCCTGTTTAACCACTCCCCTTTTCCAACTCCCTCATAAAATGTCTCCACTGCCTCAACCACTCCCTCAACCACTGCCTAAAACCACTGCCTCTCCCAAACTGCCTCAACCATTTGCATTACCACTGCCCAACACTGCCTCTACCACTGCTCAACCCTCCTCTACCACTCCCTTTTTAACCACTCCCTCTACCACTCCCTCCCCACTGCCTCAAACCCACTGCCCCCAACCACGCCTCTCCCAACCCCTTTAAACTCCCTTTCCACTGCCTCAAACCCCCCTCAACTGCCCTCTACCACTCCCTCTCCCCTGCCACAACCACTGCCCACTCCCAACGCCTCAAACCCCGGGCCTCTACCACTGCCAAAAACCCACCCCTTTCCCATACCACGCCTTACCACGCCTCAACTGTTTCCCTCAAAACAGTCCTCAACCGCTCCCCCTAAACTGTCCCTCAAACCCTCTGCCTCTCCCCACTCCCTTTTCCCAAACCCCCTCTACCACTGCCTCAACCCTGCCCCCACCCCCCTGCCTAAAACCACTGCCTCAACCACTGCCTCAAAACACTGCCTAAAACCCTCCCTCAATGCCCCCAACCCCGTTTCCCGGGCCTCCCTCCCTCAACCCTGCCTAAACCCCCTGCCTCTACCTCCCCCCATTCCCCTCTCCCCAATGCCTAAAAACCACGGGGGCCCAAACCCAAATGCCCCCAAACCCACTGCCTAAACCCCTTCCCCACCCTCCAAACGGTCCCTAACCACTGCCCTCCCCCAAAATTGCCTCCCCACTTTTCCCCCCCCCTTTTCCCCCTGCCTAAAACCAAATTGCCTCTACCACTGCCTCTACCACCCCCCTTTCCAAACCACTTGCCCTTAAAACTGCCCTTAAACCCAGGGGCCCACCACTGTTTCAACTGCCTCTACCAATGCCCAACCCCAACAGCCCTCCCCCACTCCCTCTCCCTGGTCCCCCCGGCCCCCCCCCCCCCCCCCCCCCTCCCAAAGGGCCTAAACCCACTGCTCTACATTTGCCTTTTCCACTCCCTTTTTCCACTCCCCTTTTTCCACTGCTCTAACACTCCCTCTACCACTGCCTCAAACCACTGCCTCAACCACGCCTCAAACCCACGCCTCAAACCACTGCCTAAACCCACCTGCCTCTCCACTGCCTCAAAACCACTGCCTTCCCCACTGCCTCAACCCTTTTCCTCAACCACTTCCTCAAAAAACTCCCTCAACCACTGCCTCAACCACTGCCTAAACCCCTCCCTTTCAACCACCCCCCTACCCGGGCCTCCCCCCACTCCCTCTACCACTGCCTAAACCCCACTGCCAAAAACCACTGCCTCAACCACTCCCCTTTTCCACTGCCTCCCCCACTGCCTCTCCCACTGCCTCAACCACTGCCCCTCCCAATGCTCAAACCCAGCCTCTACCACGCCAAAAACCACTCCCCTCTACCACGGCCTCTAACTGCCCCCCAACCACTGCCTCAAACCACTGCCTCAAAACCCACTCCCTTTAAACCCATGCCTCTACCACTCCCTCTACCACTGCCCCCCAAATGCCAACCCCCTTTCCCTTTAAACCACTGCCTCTACCACTCCCTTTAAACCCCGCTCCCTTACCACTGCCTCTACCACTTTTTTCTACCACTGCCTAAAACCACGGGCCTTTTAACCCTCCCTTTCTACCACTCCCTAAACCCATTTCCTTTTCCAAATTTGCCTCACCCTGCCTCTACCACTGCCTCAACCCTCCCCTTCTACCCCCCTTGCCCTACCACGGCCTCTACCCCCCTCAACCACCCCCTTTTCCACGGGCCTCTACCCTGCCTCAAACCACTCCCCTTTTTCCAAACGGCCTAACTGTTTCCCTTTCAACAGCGGGCCTAAACCGCTCCCTCAACTGCTACCTTCCCAAATTCCCTCTACCATTTTGCCCCCACTGCTCTACCCCCCTGCCTAAAACCACTGCCTTTTCCCATGCCTTTTACCACTGCCCCCAAACCAAACCGCCTCAAACCACTCCCTTTTCCAAACGGGCCTCAACCACTCCCTTAAACCACGGGCCTCTACCACTGCCTCTACCACTGCCCTACCACGGCCTCAAGGGTTTTTCCTCAACAGCCCCCAAACCCGGTCCCTCAACTCCCCCCCTCTACCACGGGCCTCTACCACTCCCCTTTCCATGCCTCTACCACTGCCTAAAACCCACTCCCTCTACCCGGGCCCTACCACTGCCTAAACCCCTTTGCCTCAAACACTGCCTAAAACCATTTTGCTCTACCATCCCTCAACCGCTGCCTCTTTTCCCGCTCTTCACGGCTGCCTCAACCACTCCCTTTCTACCACTGTCCTCCAACCATTGCCTTCCCACTGCCTCTCCACTGGCTAAAACCATTTGCCCTTTTACCACTCCCTAAACCTTTTGCCCCCCAAATGTCTCAAACCACTGCCTAAACCCCTTTGGGCCCTAAACCCAAACTCCCTTTTCCCACGCCTCAACCACTGCCTTACCACTGCCTTTTCCCACGCCTCAACTGTTTCCTTCAAAGCTGCCTAAACCCCACGCCTCAACTGCTACTTTCTACCACTCCCTCTACCCACTGCTCTACCACGGGCCTCACCCTCCCTTTCTTCATGCTCAACCACTCCCTTTCCCCCCACTGCCCTCCCACGGGGCCTCTACCATCCCCCTCAAACCACTGCCCAAAACACTGCCCCCTACCACTCCCTCAAACCACTGCCTCCCCACTGCCTCAACCACGGGCCTCAACCACTGCCCAAAACCACTGCATCTACCACTCCCTAAAAACCGTTCCCAAAAAACCGCTGTTTTAAACGGCTGCCTAACCACTCCCTTCAACTCCCTTACCTCAACCACGGGCCTCAAACCACTGCCTCACCACGCCTTTCCACTGCCTCAACTACGGGCCTCTACCACTGCCTCTACCACTCCTCTCCCACGCCTCAACCACTCCCAAAACCCCATTTGCCTCCCCCACCTAAACCCCACTCCCTTAAACCCGGGCCTGCTTCAGGGGTTCCCTCAACCATTTGCCTAAAAACTGCTCCCTCTACCATGCCTCAAACCATGCCTCAAACCTCCCCTCTACCACTGCCTTACCACTCCCTCAACCACGGGCCTTTTACCACCCCCCTAAACTATTGTTTCTACCACTGTCTCAACCACTCCCTTTAAACTACTGCCTCAACCACTGCCTCAAAAAAACTTCTCCATTTCCCCCCCCTCAACCACTGCCCCTATCACTGCCTTTTCCCCTTCAAACCTCAACCACTCTCTCCCACTGTCTCAACTATTTTTTCTACCCTGTCTCAACCACTGCCTCAACAAACTGCCTCAACCATTTCCCTCTATCATGCCTCAAACCACCCCTAACCCTGCCTTATAAACGCCTCTCCAAAATTACCTAAAACCAGGGCCTTTTAAACCACTCCCTCAACTATTTTTTTCCAAACTTTTCTAAACCCACTGCCCCCCCCCCCCAACTACTGCCTCAACCCGGGCCTCTATAAATCCCCTTACAAACTACCTAAAAACCCAAATCCCTTTTTAACCACTGCCTCAACTTTTTGTTTTTTCCATTTGTCTAAAACCCCCGGGCCTCACCTGGGGGCCTAACCACTGCCCAATAAACTGCCTCTACCACTATTTTCAACCAATCCTTATCATCCCTTCTACCACTCCCTCTACCACTCCGGCCCAAATTCAATCTAAAGCCCCAAAAACACAATGAATTTTTTTTAAATGTTTGGAAAGGGGCACGGGACTAATGTAAACCCCCTCTAAAAAAAACCACACTGACGAAGCATCAATTATTTTCTTCCCCACTGCTTAAACCCCTCGAAAATTTTTGTACTATTTCCTTCTTAATTCTATCAAATTAATGATAAAAAAAATTTATGTTTAGAATTGAAAAGAAAATTGTAAAAAAAAATTTGGGGTTTTTTTTAAAGCATTGTGGAAGAATTGGTTGACGCATCTTTCAGTCAGTGGGGTTTTTGTTTATCCCGGGTGAGGTTTTAGTTTTTCACCTTTTTTAAGCTTTTTAAAACCAAAATTCATTGTTTTTTGGTGCTTGTAGATTGATTGCGACTGCTGCTTTTTTTAAAACCATGGGGTCCAAAAAAAATTGCTAGTCCCAGCTCTTTGGTAAAAAAAATTGAAAAATACCATATAATTAAAGAAAAAAATTGGGTAAAAAAATTATGAGCAGTGGGGCCACAGTGGTCGAGGCAGTGGTTGAGGCATGGTATTTAAAATAACTACATTTTTTATTAAACAAAATTTAAGGTTATAAAATGTATTTATGAGGGTTAAAGGGTTCAAAAATTTTAGGGAACCAGTATAGTATTATTTTTCCCCTGCAGAAAATTTTGGGTGTTAGGGGGCTATGGGCCCCAAACATGTTTTTAAATAAGTAGCTTTTAAATTTAAATTTTTCCTTTAATTATATTGAATTGTGGGAACTCAGCTAAAGGGCCCAAAAGGGGCCCAATCACTCTTATGGTTTGAAAGGAAAGCGAGTCAAGCCTGCTTCTCTCTATAATGGGTTATATTTGGGCCCAAAACCCCAAAATAAAACACAATTTAAAAAAGTGGGTTTTTTAAAGGTTTTTTCCTTTTTTTTAAAAATAAATAAGGGGGTGGTAATGAGAAATTTTTGCTTGGGGAAAACAGTCTTTTTTTTTTTTGGTGGGTTTTGGGAGGGGGTTTAATAGGCTCCTTCTCCCTCTCTCTTTTTTTTGTTGCCCTTGAAGCTGGAAAGGAAACCCCTGGGTCATTTTTTCCCTTTTTTTTTTTGGGCATTATGTGTTTTTTCCAGGGGTAAATTTTAAAAAAAAAAGTTGTGGCCACCTTCCCCAAGGGTGACAAAAGTGTTTTCCAAGCACTTTAAAAACCCAGAGATTATGTCAGGAAGGAAAAGGGCTTTTTTGCTGAAAGGGCCCATGGGGGGAGAGCAGCAAAGGGAGTGTGTAGACTATGTTTTGAAATTTTGTATTCTGTATATTTTTTTTTGAATACATTTAAATATTTTAAATAGGGTGTTTAAATAACCTTTAAAAGGGCTGGTGAAGCATTTCAGAGCCCCTTTAGGATTTAAATCTTTAAATTTGTTTTAAACCCTTAGCCCTGAAAAGGGCCCTTTAAGAAAAAAAGCTCCCCCCACACTAGGCTTTAGTGAAAACCTTTTTAATAAAAAGTAAGGGGGTACAACAACAAAACAGGGGGAAATTTGGCCCCGGGAGAATTATTTGACTGTTTAAAAAAACCCCAAAAAACATTCTTTGAACAATAGGGAACGGTATGGGGTAAAAAACATTGCATTTTCGGTAGGGGGAAGAAAAAACCCAAGGGTTTTGGAAATCAGGGGAAAAGGTTGTTTTCTTTAATTTTAATTTTTCAGGTTGTTTTGCTCCAAAGGTGGGAAAAGGTTTGATAACACATTTTTGTTGTGATCTGGAAAAAGGGGCTGGGGTGCAAAAATTTTAAATTTCCAATTTGGGTTATTTTTGTCCCTTGTGAAAAAAACTTTGTCCAGGATACGGGGAAAAAGGGGGAAGAAAGTGTTTAAAAGGAAAAAATTTTATGTCAAAGATAAATTTTTAAAATTTTTCGGGCCCATCGGGGAGGAAAGGGGGTAATAATTAAACAAAAACATCCCGGTAAAGTGAAGATGAGGGAAAAACCAACTCCAGGTGATACGAAAATGGGGGGGAAGAGTTGGGGATTTAGCTTGCTAGAGGCTAAAAATAAAATTTAAAGGGGAAAAGCTAAGTAGGAAAAAGCTAAAAGGTTAGGGAGGCTAAAAACAAGGTCTGAGCAATATTTTAAACAAAACTAAAGCTGAAAATTTTTGTCCCAAGTTTACGAGAGTGCCCCAGATAGATTTTTTTTTAGAAGATATTTTGGGAGCAAGGAGGGCCCCAAAAACAGGAAAGTGGGTTTCCCCTATTTCCCCATGCATTTTGGGGGTTTAAAAGGGTTCCCAAGAGTAGGGGACTCGGAAAGGGGAGTTTTTTCGACTATAAAAAAAATTTAAAGGAGGAAGTTTTTCTTGCATCCCAAATGAACCTGGGGAAATATAGAAAAAAAGTTCAAATCAAAAATTTTGGGTTTGGGCAGTTTTTAACGATTTGGGGGGAAAAAGAAACTTTTCCCTTTTTAAAAATTTGGGGTTTTTGGTTTCAAAAAGGAAAAAATAAAAAAGGGACAAAATTATTTAAATTTTGAGGGTTTTATGGGGAAATTGAAACAATAAAAACCTGTTCCCCAGAGAATATTTGGGGGACAAACCCCCGGTAACTTTCAGAAGCACTGGATTTGGGGGGAAAATTTTTCTTGGCTCGCAGGAAGCCGTAAGAAAAAAACAGTCAGGTTTTTTCAAAAAAATTTTTCCTCACTGTTCTAACCCTTATTAAAAGCCTATGGTCAAAGGGTAGGGGGACAAAATTTTCAGGAAAAAACAAAGGGACTGAACCCACCCTCTAAAATGGAAGAAAAAGGTAAGTAGTGGACCTAAAAGTTTCCCATGGCCATCAAATTAATGTTTAAGGCCTTGAAAAAACAGTACCAGTCTTCACCAAATTTAAAAAATACTTTTAAAAAAAATTTTTACCCCTTTTCTACTGTAACAAAAATGGACATACACAAAAATTTTGCTGGTCAAACGGCGAGATCAAGAAAGGGAGGAAAACCCCCCCAAGGACCCAACCCGCAGAACCACAACCCCCCGTTGCCCGTATTTGGTCTGTATTGGGTCAGGGACACCCGGTTGCAGGGAAATTTTTTTTAAGGGCCACTGTTGGGCCCTTTCATAAAGGGTGTGGGAGGGTTGAGAACATACTCCCCCAGTGTTAAAGGGTTCCCATACGGGCCAAAATATAATTTTTGAAGGGTTTTTAAAGGGTTTACCTAAGAACACCTTTACACAAAAAATTGGTAGAATATGCATACCAAGTTGGCTACTTCCCCTTTGGGGATTTTTAGTGAAAATTTTCTTTGAAGGGGGGTTTAACCCCTTTTTGGGGAAAATGTTATGGGTCTTTTTAGACGTGAGGGGAACCACAATATGGGGGGAAGGGGGCAGACACTAAAGTTTGGGGGGAAGGCAAACAGGGAGACCCTGCCCGACCTTTTCCCTGTTGGTGCCACACAAGAGAAAGGTTTTCTTTACCGGTCCCCAAAGTAAACCTTATACATGTATTTCTCAAAAATTAAAAAAAAGCACAATTTCCCTGACTGGAAAGAACACAAAAAACCCCACCATAAAAAAACAGAAGCTTTTTACGGGGTTTCGGTCCGACTTGGCCATTGAAAAAAGTCACACTGTTTGACTTTGTCCCCTTTGGGCCAAATTCGGACCGAAACGTCGTCGTTTTTCTTCCCCTCTTTTATGTGGGGGGTTATTTGTGTACATGTAAATTTTCTTTAGGAAAGGGGACTTAAGGGTTTTGGGAAAATTTAAATTTTCTGATGAACTTTCAGTCAACTGAAGAAAAGGAAAACCCCAACCCAGTCGAGCCAATCATGCCCTGGATCAGGGGGAAATAGTGTGAGGGAGATTGGGTACTGTGATGCAGTTAATTGCTTTACAATATGTGACACTCTTAAAATCAATCAAAGCCTCAGCTGTGGGCTGAGGAGGAAAATTTTTCATTTAAGTAAAAGTTTGTTTCAGGGGAAAGGTTTTACTAAAGAAGAAGGCCCCCTTCGGTTTTTCAGTAACCCGTAGAAGGGGGAGCCAAAGGGTTTTTTTTCACCAGGCGTGGGGCCTGAACCTTATAGAAACCCCCTTTCTTAAATTTTTCATGGGCGCAAAACCCCTAGGTGGGGCCCCCTAGGTATTTTTTAAAAAGCTAGCCATATCCTGAGGGGGCCAGTAGCTTTTTTGAGGCTTTGTTTGGGGGGGGGGGGGTTATGGGGCTAAGGGGCCCCCAAAATGTATTTATAAAATAAACAGTTACTTGGAAACCTTATTATATTTTAATTTGTAGAAAAAATGGTTCAGGGGGAACCGGGCATGTTATAATTTGGGCACATGTGCAACTCTTGGTATCTTTTTTTTTTTTTTTTTTTTTTTCGCCACACCCGTGGCTTCAAAAAAATCCATACAAAGGAGAATTTTTGAAGGAAAAAGGGGAGAGAGGTAATCAGTCCCTCAACTTGAGTCGATGGGGGGTCAGTTCCATCAATCTTTAATTTGAAAACGGTAGTGCTGAGAAGGGAAACTTATAAACCGTTGGGAGGAGAGGTTTCAGCAGTCATAGGGGGTGAAAAATTTGTTTTTTGTTGAAGTAGGTCGTGCCCAAGAATTAAGGGGAAGCGAAAATTTCCCCAAATATTAAGAACCCAAAATTGCAGTGTCTGGAAAAGGTTTGTAGATGAATGGTTCAAGAACCGACAAGTTGGGTAAATTTTGACCCCTTTTGCAATCCTTGGGGATCTTTATTGAGGAAACGTTTCGCCCCAAGTGGCTTCTCTCCCCCTGTTTCAAAAATTTCCTTTTTTAAAAGGGCTTTATGAAGCCACTGTGTGGGGGAAACGTTTCCTCAAAAAAGATACCCCCAAAATTTCACTGTGTCTAATTTATCAAAATGTCGGTTCTCTGAACCATTTCATCTACAAACCCCGTCAGAACGCAACCCTTTTTGGGGGTCTTAATACTTGGGGGGGTTTTTCGCTTGCCTTAAATTCCCGGGGACCCACCTACTTAAAAATTGAAAAAAATTTTGACCACCTAAAGGGTGCTGCAAACCCCTCCTGCCAAAGGATTAAAAGTTTCCCGTCAAAACGTATGCCCAATTTTATTCAAAGAATTTTTATGGAAATGACCACTCGACTCAAAAGGGTTTAGGGGGCTGATTTCCCCATTCCCTCCTGTTCTTCAAGATTTTTCCCCTTTTTTATGGATGATTTAACCCCTGTGTGGGGGGAAACGTTTCCTCAAAAAAGATACCCAAGAGTTTGGGACATTTTCTAATTTTAAAATTTAATTGATGGGAAAATCAGCCCTTTAAAATCATAAGGGCAGATCACCCTTTTGGCGTAAGGAAACTGAGTCAAGCCTGTTTTTTTCTAAAAATAAAAGGGTTTTAAATTTGGGCCCCAAAAACTATATAAACACAATTTAAAAAAGTTTTAATTTAAATTGTTTTTTCTTTTTTTAAAAAGTAAAAAAGGGGTGGTTTAAAATAGAGAATTGGGGCTTGGCAACCCTTTTTTTGTTTTTTGGTTTGGTTTTGGGGGGACTTAGCTTGGCTCCTCCTTCTCCCTCTCTCTTTTTTTTTTTGACTTTAAAACCAAAAGGGAGGGCCTCTGGGTCCTTTTTTCTTTTTTTGGGGCATTTTGTTTGCTCCAGGGGTGAGGGTTTTTTAACTTTAAATTTTTGGCCCCCAAACCCCCCGGGGACTTAAAATGTGGGCAAAGCCCCGGTTAAACCCCGAGATTTTGTTTAAGAAAAGAGAAGGGCAATTTGCTTTTGGGTGCACCCCTGTGGGAGAGCAACTAAGGGGTGTGTAGATTATGTTTTGTATATTTTTATATTTTGTATATTTTTTTATTTTTGAATTTCAGTTTTTTTTTTTATAGAAGTAGTTTTAAAAAACCCTTTAAGAGGGCTGGTGAAAGCATTTTTAGGGGAACCCCTGAGGGATCAATATTAATGTTTAAACCCCCGGAAATGATAAAGGGCCCCTTTTTGTAAAAAAGCTACCCCACACTAGGGGCATGTAGTGAGAACCTTTTATCAAAAATTAATTTAAAGGGGCAAAAACAAAACGTGGCACCAAACAAATTTGCGAAATTTTTAACATTTACGAGGCTCTTGATCCCCCCAACCCTCGTGAATGTTGAGGGAGAACCCGTACAAGGTTTTTTAAAATTAATCCAATAAGTTTGTAAGTTTAATTTTTTTACAAGTACACATAAATACACTAGACAAAATTTTTTTATATTGTAACATGTCATTAACCACCAAAATAACACAAAAAATCCAAATGACTTAATTCCCTTGTGCCCCTTTTTAATATCTTATTATAAAAACCTTAAAAACAACAATAACTTAACTTTTTGTGAAACCCAAGTTTTTAAAGGTTTTTTTTTGGATTTTTTAAAACCCCCGAGGGGTTTTAAAAAGTGTTTTGGGAAAAGCATCAAAAGTTTCCAAACCCTGCCCCAAAAATTGAACCCCAAACCCCCAGCATGTGAAGTTAGAGCTTTTAAAAGCCCCTGGGCCCTGGGAAACAGTATATTAGTAATAAGGTGGCCCATAGCCTGGCAAGGGTAAAAAATTTTGGGGGTTTTCCCTTTTTCCAGGTGTCCCCGCTCACCTAGCAAGTAAATAGGTACCTGGGGAAATTAAAGGATTGGAGTGGGTGGCATCTTGGGGAACCCAAAATTGAGGAAACCCCTTTGGAAATAAGACGTCCCTTGATGATTTCAATAAAATTCTTTGGGGTTAAACTTGGGTGGCTAACCCTCTGGTTTTTTAAAAACGGAACAACTTAAAATTTTTAAAAATTTTTTAACAATAATTTACATTTGTCACTCGATACATTTTTATTTGTAAGATAAATTTTTCAGGTTTTAATACAAATGGACCCTCGATCAACCCCAAAATTAATCCCGTTCCAGAGAGTTGTCCTTATTTAAATTTTTCGGGAGTTAAATTAAAATTTTTTTTAAAAAAATAAAGGGAAAAACCCAAATTTAAACCCTTCCAGACAACCAAAAAATATGAAAATTTTGTTTTTGACATGAAAAATACATTTTCCCATAAAGAAAAACCCAAAGGTACATGCACAAAAATTTGAAGGGAAGTTTAAAAATAAGTAACACTTTTCCTTTATTTAAAATTTTGGGGAAATTTGTGATGAGATTTGGGGGGAGGGGAGTTTATGGAGGTGTTTTTACTGTTTTTGGGAAAAAAAAAAGGGGGAAACCCCTTCCCCCAGGGCTTTAGGTACCCAAATCCCTTTCTTTTTTTTGGGGACGAAGTCCCTTTTTTTTTTAAAGCCACTGGGGGGAAAAACTTGAGAGTCATGGCCCTGTCGGGACCCCAAAAAACTGTCCATAGGCTCTGTATATAGGGGTTTCCTTTAAAATTTTCCCAAAAAAGGGGCCCCAACATTGTTATTGGGAAAAGTCACCCTCACGCTTGCAAAGCTGTGTCGGATGATTTTCATCCATAAAGATTTGCACCTTTGTCCCAAAATTGTAAAAATTTTCCCTTTAAATCGTTGAAGAAGGCAACTTCCTCCATTTCTCTCTCCCCTCCTCTGAAGCAACTTCCTCATTGTGGCCTCTTGCTGTTGCAGATGCTCTTGCAACTCATCAGTGGTTAGTTCTTCATCGTTGTACTCCCCAACTCTTCCACATCCTCACCACTAACCTTCAACCCTAAGGACTTCCCCAATGCCACAATAATTCCACAACTGGCACAGTTAAAGGTCCTGTTAGTCACTCCCTCCCAAGCCTATAAGGTTTTTTGCAATTGAGGATACTAAAGTGATCTCTCCAGAAGTCCCCTTAAGTCAATTGAGTAAACTGAGGTCAAATTCAAAGCACTTTTGAAACACTGCTTTGGTGCAGTTTTTTGAAATTTTAAATGACCTACTGGTCCATGGCTGGAGGAGACGAGTGGTTTAGGAGGCAAGAATTTGACTTTGGTAAAACTCAAGCCCCCCCCAAAATTCCCCTCTGGCAACTCTGAAGGATGACAGGAGCATTGTCTAATACCAGGTGGTACTTTAGTGGCAATTTATTTTCCAGGAGGTAATTTTTCACAGTGGGGCCAAAACATGATGAAACCAATCATAGAAATGTCCCTAATGAAACCCCTGCCTTACTGTCTGCCCCCCCACATCACACACAAATTAACTTTGACGAAATTGTTTTTCTTTAACTCTCCGGAGTTTCAGAGTGATACAAGAAACAGAGGCTTCACTTTGCAAACCCCACTAACATTACTACACAACATGATAGTTAGCCTTTCTTTCATAGGCTTGTGTCCTGGCAGTGCTTTTTCCTCCTGTGAAATGTAGGTCCTGTTTGGCAATTTCTTCCAAAGCAGGCCTGTATCGTCACAATTAAACACTTGTTGGGGTTTTAATTTTTCAGTGTCTGTGGACTCCTTGAATTCCTGCACATACATGTATTTTTCAGCCGCTTTTGTGTCTGAACTGGCAGCCTCTCCATGCCTTACCACACTATGTATGCCACTACGATTCTTAAATCTCTCAAGCCAACCTTTGCTGGCCTTAAACTCAATAACATCACCACTATTGCAGGCATTTTTTTTAATTAAATCATCATGCAACTGCCTTTCCTTTTCACGTATTATTGATTGAGTAACACTATCTCCTGATATTTGTTTTTTGTTTATCCAGAACAACAACAGTGTCTCAACATTTTTCGAGTATTTGCGATTTTGTTTCTCGAAAAAAATACTTTCACCTTTCCCAACAACACTGCCTTGATTGCCTTTCTGTTGGCCAAGATAGAAGCAATGGTTGATTGGGGTTTGTTATACAGCCTGGTCAGCCCCAGAGGGACGCACTGACTTTCATAAATTGTAATTATCTCCTTCACTTCAATTGTAATTCTCACTCTTTTTACCACAGGTTGGCACTAGAAGCTTTCCTTGGGCCCATGGTGGCTTATTTAGCAGCTACAACACTAAAAAACACTGGACTAATTTCAAAATGTATCGAATGTATGCAGGAAGGAACCGCACTGGCTTGTAAACACTGGCACACTAACTGAAGGGAGGGCGCTGAGGGGCGCACAAGCCACATGGACGCATTCGGGGCAATGGGTTTTTAGTCGGTTTTTCATCATTGGTTTTGGGCCCAAAAATTTTTTTAAGCTCAAACTCATAGTTAGACAATTCTGTCATTAGACATATTAGGTTACCATATTAACAATATGGTACCATATCTACCATATTAACATATTAACAATATTAAACAAAATGGTACCATATTCAACCATATTAACAATATGGGACCATATTGCTGCCAATTAACAATAAGGTACCATATTGCTGCCATATTAACAATATGGTACCATATTGCTACCATATAAACAATAAGATACCATACGCCGAGGTCAGTGGTCACCTGCTGTCATACCTGCCTAAGCTCTTTGGGAGTTAGCGTGGGGTGTTACCAAGCACCATGGCTTTTTTGTAGTGTTTTAGATCTCAGGTTCAAGTTTGGGG